>CABFWB010004548.1:42244-57822 GCA_902151455.1 Timema bartmani
TTTTTTTAAGGATCACAATACTCTCTCAGAGGGGTAGAGGGAAGGTAAAAGAATGAAAGGTAACTAGTTTTCCTATTTTAAGATGGGGTATTGTCCGTTCGTCACACTCGCAGGCACACGGCACACCTCAAACTATTTACTACAACAATCACATTTAACTTTCTCCCCGGGAAACAAGCCCAACTCTTGTCTTGTTTGAAGAAATGTTGAAAATCCACAAATGACACTTCACAATATAACCAACACGCACGCACGCACACGCACACGCACGCACCATAACTAAAGCTAATAATACCCCTAATGCCACTTCCGATCCTTAGATGACGTCACAGATATTAAGGCTCAAAATTAAAATAATTTATTAGGTTACAAACCTGACTCTCGAATCATCAATCATTTATAGGATTGGTATGGTTCTTACCCCAACTTTAGCTAAACCTAACCTTTCACGCGTTAGTTTATAAATTAAAAATTACGAATAGTAATGATTAAATAAACAATTTAATTTCTATAAAAACAATGAGATCGTACACTAACTATCCTGAGTCAACATTATAATGCAAAGCAAATAAGTTGATACATAATTAGTCTTAACGTTTCTACATTTCACTTGTGATTTTTATTGTTTTTTTAGCTGCTACCACTAGAAATAATAAAACTTGATACATCTCGGTATTAATCGATTTATCTTCTTTTTGGGAATGTAACAATAACAATGAAATATATATAACTATATTAATCTAAAAAAACAGGAAGTGTTTTATATAAGCGGTATAGTCTATACTCTTACTATCCTGATACGATCGTTCATGTTTCCTGACAGGAGATGTTTTAGGTTAATTTCGGATAATCCACTTTAATGTAGGTTATACATAAAGCTGTGTGGATGTTGAGACAGTCTTAACTTGAATATGAATACCGTGTTATTAAGGCCTTAGTCTGGTAAAAATTAAGATAGCCGGTGACACGCAGGTCGTGGTTTGAGTCTTGGTTGGGGTTCAATCTGAGTGTAATAATACCCCTGTGGTCTTGACATCCCACACGTGACTTCAGGAGTGCCCTTCAGGAGTGCCCTTCAGGAGTGCCCTTTCTTCTAAACCAAGTTTCCTGCTAGCAATTAATGAACCCCTTGTGTTAAACTATACTGTTAGACAGAGTTATGAGGCAATCGTTTATTTTTGTTCCAGGCATGGAGGGCGGTACCAGTATACGGCGCTCGAACCAGACTCGAACGTCCACGAGAAACTGGAGCTCGAGAAGAAAAATCGAGAACGGGCCCAGAACGCATGCCTGCATTACCTTCGAGCCTGCCCTCGGTACACGCTCATTCACCAGCTCAACGATATCGGTAACTCTCAGTCTTTCCTTACTCTCACACTGTCTTTCCTAACTCTCACACAGTCTTTCCTAGCTCTCACACCTGTTACTTCCAGACTCTCACACCTGTTCCTTCCAGACTCTCACACCTGTTCCTTCCAGACTCACACCTGTTCCTTCCAGACTCACACCTGTTCCTTCCAGACTCTCACCCCTGTTCCTTCCAGACTCTCACACCTGTTACTTCCAGACTCTCACACCTGTTACTTCCAGACTCTCACACCTGTTACTTCCAGACTCTCACACCTGTTACTTCCAGACTCTCACACCTGTTACTTCCAGACTCTCACACCTGTTACTTCCAGACTCACACCTGTTACTTCCAGACTCACACCTGTTACTTCCAGACTCACAGCTGTTACTTCCAGACTCACAGCTGTTACTTCCAGACTCACAGCTGTTACTTCCAGACTCACAGCTGTTACTTCCAGACTCACAGCTGTTACTTCCAGACTCACAGCTGTTACTTCCAGACTCACAGCTGTTACTTCCAGACTCACAGCTGTTACTTCCAGACTCACAGCTGTTACTTCCAGACTCACAGCTGTTACTTCCAGACTCACAGCTGTTACTTCCAGACTCACAGCTGTTACTTCCAGACTCACAGCTGTTACTTCCAGACTCACAGCTGTTACTTCCAGACTCACAGCTGTTACTTCCAGACTCACAGCTGTTACTTCCAGACTCACAGCTGTTACTTCCAGACTCACAGCTGTTACTTCCAGACTCACAGCTGTTACTTCCAGACTCACAGCTGTTACTTCCAGACTCACAGCTGTTACTTCCAGACTCACAGCTGTTACTTCCAGACTCACAGCTGTTACTTCCAGACTCACAGCTGTTACTTCCAGACTCACAGCTGTTACTTCCAGACTCACAGCTGTTACTTCCAGACTCTCACAGCTGTTACTTCCAGACTCTCATACCCGCTCCATTATCTTTTTTTCTACTTTGACCTATTCTTTTTAGCATATTCTTTCTTGCCCTTTTCCCTCACCCTTGGCCTTTCCTATCTATAACTATTAAATTTCCATTCTCACACTTTCTTTGCTTATTGTCTTGCTTATATAAATACTTATATCTGTGACTCATGTAACGTGATTTGTATGTGGACAAGCACTGGTTGTAACGTGGTTTGTCTGTAGGCTCCAGGGTGGACAAGCACTGGTTGTAACGTGGTTTGTCTGTAGGCTCCAGGGTGGACAAGCACCGGTTAGTAACGAGGTTTGTCTGTAGGCTCCAGAGTGGACAAGCACTGGTTGTAACGTGGTTTGTCTGTAGGCTCCAGGGCGGACAAGAACCGGTTGTGACATGGTTTGTCTGTAGGCTCCAGGGTGGACAAGCACCGGTTGTGACATGATTTGTCTGAAGGCTCCAGGGTGGACAAGCACCGGTTGTGACATGGTTTGTCTAAAGGCTCCAGGGTGGACAAGCACCGGTTGTGACATGGTTTGTCTGTAGGCTCCAGGGTGGACAAGCACCGGTTGTGACATAGGTTTGTCTGTAGGCTCCAGGGTGGACAAGCACCGGTTGTAACGAGGTTTGTCTGTAGGCTCCAGAGTGGATGAGCACCGGTTGTGACATGGTTTGTCTGAAGGCTCCAGGGTGGACAAGCACTGGTTGTGACATGGTTTGTCTGTAGGCTCTAGGGTGGACAAGCACTGGTTGTGACATGGTTTGTCTGAAGGCTCCAGGGTGGACAAGCACCGGTTGTAACGAGGTTTGTCTGAAGGCTCCAGGGTGGACAAGCACCGGTTGTAACGAGGTTTGTCTGAAGGCTCCAGGGTAGACAAGCGCTGGTTGTGACATGGTTTGTCTGAAGGTTCCAGGGTGGACAAGCGCTGGTTGTGACATGGTTTGTCTGAAGGTTCCAGGGTGGACAAGCACCGGTTGTAACGAGGTTTGTCTGTAGGCTCCAGAGTGGATAAGCACTGGTTATAACGTGGTTTGTCTGTAGGCTCCAGGGTGGACAAGCACTGGTTCGTGGTCCGTGACACCTCGGTAAAGACCGAGAGACTCCTGACGCTGGTCCCCAGGGGCCCCAACTGTCCCATCCAGTGCAACCCCAGTACCAGGGACACCATTCTCAACCTGTTCCTGGCCCTACAGCACCCTTACATCTACCCGGTGCTGGACCTCGACTTCAGGGACGTCGCGACGCAGACCTACGTCATCCTGGTCTTACCGTTCAACAACAAGGGCAGTCTGAAGGACCTAATTTACAAGGTAAGCCAAGAGGTCCTTCTATCTCGTAGGGACAGGGCAGTCTGAAGGACCTCATCTACAAGGTGAGTCAAGAGGTCCCTCTATCTCGTAAGCACAGGGCAGTCTGAAGGACCTCATCTACAAGGTAAGCTAAGAGGTCCTTCTATCTCGTAGGGAAAGAGCATTGGTCGGGGACCTAAGTAAGACTTAAGAGTTAAGGTCTCAAGTGGATTCTTCATAGTAAGGAAATGGCCTAAACATAAATTCAGAGACTGTGCCAGCAACCACCAGAGGTGCTACTAGTCATGTATAGATGTTAATCTGGAAGCCACCAGAGGAGCTACTGTTCATGTATAGATGTTTGACTAGCAGCCACTAGTGGTGCTACTGTTCATGTATAGAAGTTTGATAGGCATCACCCAGAGGCGCTGTTGTTCCTCAATTATAAACCCATGATAATGCCCCATGCTTGCCGTTTCCAGAGCAAATGGCAGGATGACTGGAGCCAGAAGTACAGCCAGCGAAGTGCGGGACTGCCCTTGTCCCAAGTACAGAGGTTAGGCCGACAGGTGCTAGAGGCGCTACTGTTCCTCAAGGACAGAGGGTTCCCCCCTTGCAGTCACCTGCACTCCGGGAACATCATCCTACAGAATGGGGTCGCCAGGTACAGCCAACTCCATAGTGAACTTGACATATTAATCAATCATTTCAGACAAACCGTTCATTATTATTAATGAAAGTGGAAGCTCCAATTTTCACCGATGATAAGTTTTATGGTCATACCAAGAATTGAACCCCGGGTCTCTTAGCTAATGCCAGGATGATGTTTAAATGTTGAGTTAAGGCAATAGTCCAGGAGAGAAATTTCACGTTACGTCAACTAAAGTTTTACTGCCAGCCAATCATCTTGCGAGAAAGGTCAGCGTGGTCATTTAGCACTTCATTTGTTTGTTCAGTGTGCAGATAGCTTCGCTACAGTTTGTTTATCCTCGTCTAGCCAGTAACAAGATGTCGTGGCCTCTTCTAACAATGGTTACAGCTGTGCTTAATGGCAAGGGTCTCTTTTTTACAGACTCACAGGACTGGAGAACACGTTGCTTGGGTTCACATCCCGGATACACCCCGTCATCTGGAGCAGAGCCAGGGAGGAGCCGCTGTCGGTCGATTCCATCTGCTTCGGTGAGACATCTTTCCCTCTGGCTTCTTTGCTTCGTCCTAGTTTCCTTGTTCCTTGCTGCCTTTCTTCGTCCTAGTTTCCTTGTTCCTTGCTGCCTTTCTTCGTCCTAGTATTCCTTGTTCCTTGCTGCCTTTCTTCGTCCTCGTTTCCTTGTTCCTTACTGCCTTTCTTCCTTTTTCCCTTGTTCACTTCCTTGCTATAGAACCACGACCAGGACACGCTATCACAGAACTCGTTTCGATGGTCAAATGGTTTTAAGACTTCACTCTCACACTAGATTGGACTGCTGATCAAGAGGAGAATGGGGTTCAAATCCCGGCTAGGTGTGCTGAGGGGGGTCACTAAACAGTTTACCATCTTCCATTCACGCAAATTACGGCTACACTTAATCTCAATTCAACATTCATCTTCCTTAACGCATTGGCGCAAACCGCACATAAGCGTATAAATAGGAACGGAGTGCTAAAAAATATGTTATCTGGGGTAACAGGAATAGGAGGGTTAATAAGTGTCAATGTTTTTTTCTAAGACTTGAAACTTCTATGATGATTGAAGTAAACAGGATTAGGAATCTGACTAGTACCAGTTTATTAAATATATTAAAACGAACCTCTTTTGTAGATCCTTGATTCCTTTTAGTGTTTAATATAGTGATTGTATTGTAATCTTGAAAATGTATTTCCTCAAGGTTATATTGGGTGTAGGACCCACGCGTTATATGTGCTCGATACTCAGATATGTCAGTGTTAAAATTCTGTCTGTCTGTCTGTCTACATGTCGGTTCTTGGGGATAAAGAAAAAATAAAACAATTTGATGGGCATTCTTAAAACTTTGTATTTAAATTTTTTAGTCATACCTCTGGGAGATATATTAATTTTTGTTGTATCCTTAAATTTAAGAGCAACTTACTAAGGACCGATGTTTGAATCAATTTTCTTCAAATTTATGCCTGAACAGTGTTTGATAAGATTATATATATATTTTTTTTTCTAAAAGCATTTTTAAGGTTAGTTTAGTGACAAATGATTCTTAAAACTTTTGTTCCTAATCACATTAAAGTATATGTGAAATTATTATATTTTACTAAATTATGTATCTCTATAATTTTAAAATGATTTGAGAGAAAGTATTTTCAAAAGTTGATGAATTAAACTTTGGACAGATCGTATTGTGAAATGTTTATTTACAAACTTCCAACTCTTTAAGATTCGACAACACTTTAAGTACGTTCCGTTCAGAAAGAGTCTTACTCTAAATTTTTTACTCCCAGGTCACGTGTTGTTCGAAATGTGCGCGGGATACGAACTGTGTGCCCCTGAACCAAGTCCAAGCCATCTTCAGGACCTCAGAGCCTACCCCCAGGTATGTTCAAGAGGGAGATATTTGCTACAAGTTTTTATTCATAAATTTAACACAAGTTTAATCATTTAATAACTTAGAAGTGCAAAATAAATAAAAATAAGTTAAAAGAAATTCACTAACACTATCTTTAAAAAATAATATAAAGGTGATAAGAGGTACCAGAAGAATTTTCTTAGAAGAGATGGTTCGGATCCTGAACTAGTTCGGCAAAACGAAGGTTAATTAATATGTAAGACAGTGGTTAGTGACTTTATTAAACTGAAAAATGTATCTTTTTGTAAATATTTAAATTACTTTATTATTTAAAGCAATTATTATTTAAAGCAATTACTAACTAGCCTTTTACTATATCTTATAGAGAAGATATTGTAATGGTGAGAATTTTGGCTTTTTAGATTATAATTGATATCGGACACCTTAGCTTGGTTGGTAGCGTGTCTGTCTACTGAGCTAAAGGTCCCGGGTTCAATTCCTGGTATAACTGAAAGTATCATTAGTGAGAAGAGGGTTTACCCCTTCACATTGATAAATTAGCGGCTGGGGACTGGATGCTGTGCCTGTCCTAGTCTTGAGTTATATTGTAAGACATATGAAGCTACGACAGGCCTAGCAGGCCACCAGTGGAAAATATATGACCTGATTAAGAAACTGACCTCGGGCACAGACTGGAAACAGTGGATGTAGATTAGGATTGATCTTGACTTTTTATGGGTCCTTACATTGAAATAAGTGGGCCTTAATAATCCTGTCCGTACAAACGTTTCAGGTCGTTGAAGTGTTGGACTACATCTTCCAGAATCCGAACCACCGCTGTCCATCTATTGAGGAGTTGTTGGTCTGCGACTTCTTCCGTAACATTGACCTGCGGGAGATGAGGGCTGCGCCACTTCCGGTACATAAATGATTATATGACAACCAATAGTATACCACTTCCGGTACATATGATTATATGACAACCAATAGAATACCACTTCGGGTACATATGATTATATGACAACCAATAGTATACTACTTCCCGTACATAAATGGTTATGACAACCAATAGTATACCACTTCCGGTACATCTGTGATTATAATATGACAACCAATAGTATACCACTTCCGGTACATATTGTGATTATATGACAACCCTCAAGTAATAAATTGGTGAACCAGGCAGACAATCTTATAGCCCCCTTCCCCCCCCCTCCCCAACGATTTACTGTCTATACTCTATAAGAACCTGGTTTGAACCCAAGTAAGGTTCAAATTTAGTTTCCATGTGTAAGGAGGTTCTATATAACGTCTAAGGGTTGTCCCTGCTGCTTTAGACTCAATTTGTATTTAGATCACATGCAAACTATGTGATAAGTAGCTACATAAACTACGGTAGAATTGGGTGAACTGTGATAACACCTGACGGTAGGTACATGCAAACTATGTGATAAGTAGCTACATAAACTACGGTAGAATTGGGTGAACTGTGATAACACCTGACGGTAGCTACATGCAAACTATGTGATAAGTAGCTACATAAACTACGGTAGAATTGGGTGAACTGTGATAACACCTGACGGTAGCTTGTAAGATATGAGGTTAAATTCTATTAAATAATTTGATACAGGTCTATACAATCATTCGATGGTTTAAATCCAAAATTAAATTTTATAATACTTTTTTTCTAAATGTTTGTTTGAATATATGTTGTTTGTAGCTAGCGTTCCAAGCCAGATTGACCGCCTCAACCATCAGCCTGCTGAATGAAATAAAGAAACACCAGGGCGGGAAAAGGTAACACGTTGGTACTTATTCCTTAATGAAACGGTGACTCTACTCTAGTCTACAAACGGCTTAACCTCAAACATTTACCGTGGGTTCATACATTCACCGAAAAACAAGAGACGAGCTCTGAACCTATCACGAAATTTCAGCCTCTTCGGCGTTGTTCGCTCGACGCGACTTGCAATAATCTCGACTCTTTTTCTGCGTGACAATATCAGTTTTTAAGAACCAATAAAATTTCAGATCTAACCGACTCGAATCGGTGCGCATGCGCTTACAAAGCAAGATACTAGAAGACAACTGCTTCTACTGTTTGGAAATAATTTGAAATGATTATTTAAATAAAAATCTTGTGTGGTGTTCTTGTTTTTATTTGATTTGTTTCACCACTAAAGACAACAATTCTAAAACAACTTTTGGAAATTGTTAATCCACTAGAAAATAGACACAGATGGAAACATCTGTTTCTCGTCTGCGTTGCATGCAAAATGTTGCGACACTTGATAAGATTATGCTCTATATTTTCGACGATGCTTTATATTTTCGACAAAAGTGTGAACCAATATTTGATACTTCCCCCAAAATTTGTATGGTAGCAGTATCAGGCTTCTTCAAATATAATTAACTTCCTCAAACCCGCCTCGGTGGCGTAGTTGGCTAACGCGCCAGTCGTGTTGAGTCAGACCACCGAGGACGGGGAGATCGAGGTTCGAATCTCGGTTGGCTGAACTGGGGGTGGTTTTTCCTAAATGGTTTTCCACTCTCCCTCCACGCATATGTGGGTTCACTTCCTAAAAGTTCAACCTTCCCAATTCCTAATACATTAGTGTAATTAGTACTTATGCGTATAACCCGAACGGGTAGTAAGACGCGGTGCTAAAAAAAAAAAAACTTCAAGTACCTCGCTGATTGTTATTTCAATTAGCAGAATACATTTGTTTGAAATAGGACAAAGCTTTAGAGTATGATCGTAGCTGAGAGCATTGAGGCTTGGTCTGGAGCACTGAGGATCCCAGGTGCTAGTAACCCACTAATTGTTACCCTACTCTCTGAAACTCAAGCTTCTTCAGAGCAATGTTTGTGTGTTTTCAGACCAAATAAATCTCAGTCCGCCTCCACGGCAGAAACAACATCCCCAACGTTGAGAGACCGCAGGTAGGGACTGACCTACCTCAAATCACTGCCACCGCCTTTCCCCACCCTCCTCTACCTATTCGGACAACATCTAGAGACCTCCCCCCAGTTGGATCAACGTTGCACGCTAACAGCAATTCATCTTTATTCAAATAAACATGTCAATATTTTAATAGTTAATTTTAATCAAGATATAACTTGTAATAAATAATTAAATATCATCAAATCAATTGATTGGTTAAAATATTCTGGCTGTGATATCAAATTTAACTAACAAACCGTATCGCTGAATTAACCAACATTCTCACCCACCCACTTGTTTCAACTGGTTTGCTCAACATAATCTTGATGACCAATTTAAAGCTAATTTTCCCAATTATTGAGTCAAAATTAAATAACTCAGTTTTTTAATACCAACTACAAAATAAGATTTAAAAAGTAAATGCAATTACAAACGTTAAAATATATCACTTAGACTAAATTCTAAATACCGTGATTTTAGTAACACTATGCCATGTAAAATTAATGTACTTGGCCTGTGGTCAAACTAATTATTTATAAATATTAATTGTTAGATGGAAACTGGCAAATGTTGTGTTCTTATCTCCTGTAATGTCCAGTTGAACCATGAAAATTGTTTCGTCCTGCCTTTTCTTGCCATTTTCAAATTAATTTTAAGGTCGTATTTTACTAAATAATTGAGTATAGGTGGGGTGGGAGGATTAATTATAAGCGGTCATATAAAATCAAAGGTACGATTTAAGTAAAATGCGCCCAAATTTCTCTGAATTGGTCAATTTGTTCTCAACATCCTTTCCTGAGCTTTTATGTATGCTTAAATTTTTCGTGTTTTTTTTTTGCACAGAATTAATTTTATTGTATTGTACTGTTGAAAATCTAAGAATTAATTTCATTGATTTTTTGTTTTGTTTTAAACGTTTTAGTACATGATTACAAATGATTCTTGAATTTGTTGTGTTGTTAAACAGACAGTTTTTTAAATATTTAATAGAAACTCGAAATTACATTTGATAACACACATTTTGATCTGCTATTTAAAAACAAGTTTTGTATAAATAATGTATTTTAATTATGTATTGGCATTAAAAATCCCATATGATATATCATATAATAAATACATAAAAACATATTTGATTATCAACTGAATCTATAGTTCACTGGACTTTTAAAATTACTCAATTTCTTATTTAAAAAATTGAGTATTTTTTCATTTATTTAAATCTGCTACACAGATATTTTAGCTTTTCATCCAAAGTTGAGTCTAGTTCAACATCTTCTTTACAGATCTGAATCACGTTTCTCATTCTTTGAGAAAAAGAAAAAGCGCATTAAAAGTATGAAAAAATCACCAGATATAGACATTGAAAGATTGGAAGAGAGATTGTTACCTAATGAAAACATGTTCAGTGAATGGGAGACAACTGTGTAAACATAAACAACAATTAAAAATAGTAATATTATAGTTAAATATAATAAATATAATCTTATTCATGTATAGTTTTAATCACAACTGTTACGTGTGATTCTAAATATTACATTGAATTAAAATAACTTTCGTTTGTTTAAAAAAATTAATAAATCTAAAATGTTAATATAAATGAAGTTTTAAATGATCAGAGCTAGCAAAATTTAAAATGTCTTGTAAAATTGAATAAATGAAAGTTTATACGTATTATTTAATATTTGTTTCCTGTTAAACATTCCTGTGTTTCAAATACTTTAATTTTACTTCAATGTTTCTTTTGTATGAAAGTTAATTTTAATGCACAATCTTGTAGAAACGTCAATATATATTAATAATTCAATGCAAACATTTAGAAAAAATTATTAATTATTGTTACACAATTTGTTGAATCATTTATCTCCAAAAGAAGATGGTGGGTGAAATACTTTAGTTATAGTTAAACAATCCAAATTAATATGATTTTTTTAAATTAACATTTTATAAACCAGTCTTTAAATAGCTGGTATTATAATTTTTTCAATCCTTTAAATAATTTGATGCTTCAATTTAAAAAATGATTGTAAAAATTAGACCAATATTATTGAAACAGAACTTTCATATGTAACTCACGGATTTATAAAAGCATTATCGAGCTTTAAGTAAATTATTTAAGTTCAGTTTAGTCTACATATTTTGTAAATGTGAATAATTTTAACGTCATTAGATAAAAATTAATGGAGATAATCATTTCTTGTGTGATGTAATATTTTTAAATTGATATTTGGTTAATTTTTGCTGAATTAAAAGTTAAAATCTCTTATTTATGGATACCAATGATCGTATTTCGGGCAAACTTTTAGTATTCTTTTATAGAAACTTTTTAAAATTGAATCAACTTGGCATGAATGTTTTTTCATAAACATTTATCTGGATTTTAATATAGATTGGCATATCTACCAGTTCATTTGTTTTAAGAAAGCTTGTATTTATTTTACTTCTGTTTAAGTGTGAATTAATATTTTAAGTTTGGTGGATCGATTGATACATTGCTGATCACTGTGCACTGTAAAGTAATATTTTGCTAATAATGAGATTGATTTATTCTGTGTATTTTTGTACAAATCCCTTTATAAATTCACTGCATTGTAAGTTTGGTTGAAACGCTTTATATATATACATACAAAATAATGATTGTGAAATAAAAATTATGTTGCATTGAATTCCCGATATATATTCCTTCTTATTTTGGTCTGTAATATGTTGCAACTGCTTGTAAACACTGCTTAAATCGCTCCACTTGTTGGTTTGTTAAATGTTATGTTAAAGATGGAAATACATTAAAATAATGTTGTCAATACTTTAAAATAATCAAACTAAAGAAAAAATATTTAAACTCTTTTCCTTCGTCTGCCTGGATTCACAATCTCTTACAAGCAAAACCATCTATACAGATCCACTTTTCAAACCACGTGCATCCTCTCGTAATTGGCTATACCACACCTGCATGTAAAAAGTTCAGGTTCTTGACGGACACCCCATTTACTCTGAAAGGTATCAGTTTTACCTTGAAATATTACTCTATGGCTTTAGAAGCTGCACCATAGTGAAATGACGAGAGAGGTAAGCTTACTACCTTAAACGAAAGGTACCTTCACATAAGAGGAGAGTAGGAACCAATTTAGATTTTTTTAAAAATATCAAGTACCTTGCCTGGATTTTAACTCCTACCTCCTTTTAATGAGACATTAATATTAAAGTAATATCGCCTTAACCCGCGTGCCCTCCGATGCAAAGTCTTGTGATAACTGTTTTCCATGAATATTGAATAATAGCCTAGGTAATGTTTTGAGTAATTTTTGTGGAAATATGAATTTTTGTTGAGGGTTTTAATGGATTTCTGGCTTTACATGTAAGGTTATGTTGTCTTGTTTGTATGTTGGATTGATAAAATTCGTCGGCTGAAAATTTAAGTTCAAATATTGGGTAAAACTATAGCTTTAGTTTTATCAAATTTTTAATCTCCTCTGATATTATTGATGGACATTATTTAATACATTTGAGAAACTACACTTGGACAAGGGAATCAAACACAAGGGTAGGTGTATTGTTTTAAAACTAATTAAATTAATAAATCAGCTTACCCTGAAAGATAACAAGATTACCTTGGTTGATTCCACTATGCTGTAGCTTATGAGATAAGGCAATAGTGTAGTAAATCAAGGTAAGACTGATAACTTTCAGGGTAAACTGATGTGAAGTCCAGTATTCTGCTGATCAATTGCTGAAGAGGTAAAATAATATTGTGTTAATAAATTATAAAACCTGCAACTAGCAACTAGTTAAAGTTTGATTTAAGATTACAAAATATTGAGTTTGCACTCGAAATATTTATACTAAATGCTTATTATAAATTTATGTAGCGAGGTTAAAAAAAATCCAATTCTTTCAAATTTTCAGCTGGCGATGCCCAACAATATCCAGGCCTGATTTTTTTGTTTGGTAATATGGTTGTTACAGTAAAAAATATTTCTCATAGTCGACATCGATTATTTTAATTTTTAAATAACGAGCACTATAAAAACAGCTGTTTATTGAATATTGACGATTATGATAGTAGAGATAATTGAGAATTAAAACTTAAAACCATTAGTGGTTATAAACCTTAAACTACCCATTTCTGTATAAGCAAATTATTAGGATATGTGGAGTTTAATTTGGTGATTTAAATTTCTAAAATTTTATTATACTTAAGGCCATAAAATAAAAAATCACTAAGAAAATAATTAAATCCCACATGGCAATATTTTTATCACGAAATGAGTAGTATATTTAACTACTCTTACATATAAAACTGCCTGTTGGTATGATCTGATACACGTTCCTTAAACTGGCCTTTAGGACACCACAAGGCGAGAGTCCACATGGATAAAACACACGCGTCCACGTAGCTTGGATGGGCAACTATATTAGCAGTGCGGCGGCTTAACGGCTGCAGTAAGGTCGGTGGCAGCCAAGTTTTATAAGGGCCTAGTGATGTGGGGTGTACCATGTCACACTGCACAGGGATATGTGGTTGGTACAGGTTAGCAGTGGTATCAGGATCAACTTGAAGTACAGACCGAGTGATGCTCGAGATGGTTCAAGATCGAACAGCCACGGGCGTGACCACATGGGGGTGGTAGTTCGGCCGTGGTGCTGCGGTGTGTTTAGGGCAAAACCCCCTTTCTAAAAGGAATAAAACCGATTATGCTCTGCATGACGTCAAATAGTTATTTGTTGACGGGAAGATGAGCTTAGGAAGAAGAAGATTCAAATGTTAGATGAGTTAAAAGAGCTGAAGGAGGAGGCAGAGGACAGGGCTCATTGGCGGTCTATGTTAACTGACAAAAGGAATGGACCTGTCGTAAGACAGAACACCTAATGATAATATTAATAATACAAAATATAAAACTACCAGCTGGATTTTGACAAAGCATAAACTGATAAATAATAATTTCAACCTTTGTAAAGCAATTTAATCTCTAGTTATTCCCAAACCTTTGTTTTTTAAAAATGAAAATATAATACCAAAATTACATGTAAAAACCGGTTAACTTGTTTATTATACTCTAAAAATAGTTTTCTGTTAAAACCTCAATTGGGTGATTTTGAATGAGGTATAGGGACCAAAATTTGTGTTAAATTAATTTTTTGCTCATTTTTTCTAAAATTTATTAGGGTATTTCACAGGCGGGTGTTTGACCATAAAAATGCTTGTCACAACTGGGGGGAAAGAATGGTATGAGTTTTGTCTGCATAAGCGCCATTTGGGAATACGATCCACGTCGCTTTGGGCCAACTGTACCCAAGCGCTCGTAGTGGTCGCTGGGGAAACAACCAGTTGAGTTGACCCACGAGTTTTGACTGCATAACCGCCATATTGAAAAAAATAATCCATGTCGCTATGAGGACCAAAGTGTTTGTGCATGAAATCTCACCCTGTGTTTTTATTTCTCTGTACTATCCAGACCTTTCTACACTGAAGATCACGATTTTTGGCTTGCCTGAAGGTAAATTATGACTCTCTCTAGCTTGTTGTGCACCTTCTCCTCTGGTTTCACACATACTCAGTCAAATATGGTACTCTTGTCATATGCACATATTTAAAATAATTGTTTAAGATTTTTAAGGGTTAAAACCACAAAATAGGGTTATTTAGTGTATTAACCTCCTTCCTGTCCAAAAGACTTAGCAATAATTTACAATAACTAATACAAGGACAAACTAAAGAGGTAGTATTTTTTTTAAGAGATCAATAACAAAATAGCTTGGAAAGAGGATGGAAAAGTATTAACGACCTTTAAAGTGGCTTGGATTTCAGCCTCTGTTTTTCGCTGTAGAGTAAAAAACCACAATACCTTGAACCAATTATACATCAACTATAACTTAACCTAAAGGAGAAAGGAATGAGGAGTGATTATTAATTACACTTTATTATTCCCCCGAGAGGGGATGGAATACCTCCCTCAATGCACGTGGGGTGGGGAACTAACCTGCCAAGTAATAGTGACAAGTGTCTGTACTGATGGTGCGCGTTGTTCTGTCCTCTGCAGCGGTGGGGGGACCGCTGGGACCACAGAAGGGGCGTGGGCTGCGGACGAGATCTACGATGAAGCAACCGTCACCGATGGGCAGAGCTCACCGACACAGGTGAGGACAATCTCCTACTAAAAACTTTTGTCAACCTTTTATTTTTTATTTCCCTCATCAAATTTCTTTCCCCATCTAAGATTGTTAGCTTTTGATTTCACTAAAGGGGTAGGGATGAGGAAGGTATAACTTAGAGAAGAAATGTACCCTTATTTGCGTGAGGTGAGAGGTTAAAACCGCTTAAGAAATAAATTGCCCTCAGTACACCGGGGCAGAATTAAAATTCCAAACTTCCACGTCACAGCCAAACCAAACAAGACGAGCTCAAAGTCTAGACCACGTGACCACCGATGCTTGTTTTAGTTATTATATAAATATTATATGATCAAGATTATTATTATTATTATTATTATTAGCACCGCGTCTTACTACCCGTTCGGGTTATACGCACTTACGCTAATGTGTAA
>CABFWB010004549.1:5179-43132 GCA_902151455.1 Timema bartmani
GGACACAAACCCCCCCACCCCCACGTAAATTGTGTTGTACCCTAATTCGGGGATGGACAAAAATCAGAGAACTTTTATTTTTAACAATGTATAATTTTGCATTCGAGAACCCAAATGGGTTGGTGTATGTTATTATTTTCATTTATGTTTGTTTATTAATTTAATAATTATCAATGTAATTTATAGAAATAATAAAAATCCTTATGAAAGAAAGAAAAAAATCATAGAAAAATACATTATTTTACTAGTACATGTTTTATTAAGTACCATACAAACAACTAAATGTGTTTAAGTTTTCACTTTGCCATTTCTTAGGCATAGGCTGGTGTGCAAGAACAAAGCTGAGTAGCCCAGTAGAGTAGTGTCTTAGGGCTGTATGCAAGAAAGTGACTAAGTGGATGCTTAGTGGACACTAGCGGGGGTTTGCTTGCATCATTATTGGTTAAAGGTGGAGTGATAGTATGCTCGGGACCACACTATCGGTCCACTAAGCGTTCACTAACATTCTTGCATACCGCCCTTAGTGTTGCAGTAGTGTGAGTGAATTAGTAGTGTCATAATGTGAGTGGGCCAGTAAGTTGCTTGGGGCTGCACTTCTGTTCCCCTCATACTACTGGCCCCCTTGACTGCATTTTTGTATATGGCTGAAATCTAGTAAAATATGCACTATACTATAGTAGTTAATTTGGAAATAGTTCTTTTAAAATTGTTTTTAGAGACTTGTATAAGGTTTATGAAATTAATTGAAATAATGTTCAGTTATATTAAAAGTTGTTCTTATAAAAAATACTGAAATAGTGTAATTGATTTAATAGGCTATGGTAAATAGTTGCCTAGGTCAGCAGATTCGGAAGGGCAACAAAAATAAGGTATAGGATTATTTTTAAAAAAATTATCTACTACCCATTAATTAAGGACATTGGTCATGTCCAAAAAACCAACTTCTTTAAAAAGATGCATTTAGAAAAGCAATCATATCTAATTTATTAATAGTTGCTAGACTTGAGAAAAGTGTTCCAAGTTACCTGAGAGAAGTTTTCTAAGTTACCTGCAGTCTAAGTACCATGCTTCGTGAAAGATGAAGTGGAATTGTACTTCCCTCTATTGGATATAAAATAGCCCAGACATATTTTGAGCTCAAAGCATTAGTAGAACAGTTTTCTAAGGATAACTCACATAAAAAATCATTTTTAAGCTGTTGTTTCTGTTAATTTATATTTTTAATTTGTATTATAGTATTTGACTGCCTCTGTGGTCTAGTGGTCATAGTTCATGACTACAGATTATTATATGCCGAACAATAGGCTACGTCCCAAGTTGGTCCTACAAATAAAACAACCCGCTGACTTGACCACGATTGGGAAGACGATTGTGAGCCACCATTGCTATTAAATAGTTAAACATAATGTTCCGACATAGTTATAATCAACTCATAGCTTTTGGGCTAAGCTAAGACGAAAGTCTTGTCTTCTTACAATTGCAGCTTTCCATGCTTTCACTTGATGCCATAAAACCTCCACTTGTAAATGTTGTAATATTGTTAAATAATCATTTTAAATAAAATAGGAAAACTTATTTTACACTTCTATACTATATATTTCACTCAAGAATTAAATCTTAAATTCTTAAATAATAAAGCTTTCAGAGCACATTACATCTGATATGCAAGACTCGCAAAAATAGAAAAATCATACAAAAGAAGCTATCAAGCTTTCGGGCAGATAAACAAATGTTCTAGAAGTTTTTGAGCTCATTTATTAACAACCTAGATCCGGTTGCATAAAACAAAAGAAAATTATAGCTTCAGAGAGCACTAGTTAGTGGAAAGTTGGAGAGCTAAATTTAATATACATATTATTTAATATTTGAAACTAGATGGACAAAATAAATAATATAAATGTGAACATTACAAGATCCAGAGGTCTCCGGTTGGATCCTCGGTACTTCTAGGTTTTTCTGTGAAGCAGTGGGTCTGGAATGGGGTTTAACTCGGCTTCATAAGGACAAATGAGCTACTTGAATGGAAAAGTACTAGTTCCTGTCTAGAAAACTGAGATTAATGGCCAGAGGGTTCATTGTGTTGACCACATTACACCCTTCATTCGCAGAAGTTGGCACTAACTTCGCCAGCTGAGGGCGGCTGCTTAGTCGGTATAGCTTGATTGTGGACTGACGCCATGGAGCTATTTTGTTATTATTTTTGTGGGAATTTTTTTAACTAATAGAAAAAATATATTTTTATATAAATAGATGAATTGTGATTTTTTTTGTGTGTGTGTTTTTAATGTCTTGGGAGGGGAAGACTGCATTCTCATGCTTTACTTATGATGGCAAAAGGGCATAGACATGATTCATGGAATTGTACATTTTACCTTGAGTAAAATACAATGTCCTTAAATGTACAATATGCACAGATCAATTAAATACAATAACATATTTTCACAGTTAAATCAGTATTATTCAAAAAGTAGAAGACTCTATTATTTGATTTTATTAGAGACCTCCATTTCTCATTAACAAAATTATTGTATTTTGTTAAATAAAAAGTTGAATCTTGTTACAAAAAGTTAGTAAATAAAATATTTCTTTCAGGTTAAAAATGGTAGCTAATCAACTCTTATTTAAGTTGTATGATATAGAAAATAGAAAAAAGTACGGCTAAAATTTGTGATATACCAACCAAACTAAAGACATGGAGGTTGAAAAGATATATTTTAGTTTACTTACATGTTGTTTCTTTTTCTTATTCTGTATCCTTAAATGTTTGCCTATGGTCGCCGTGTGGCTGTTATAATGACTGGTTTTAACTTTTAGCACATATTTTACCAATGCTCTTTAGTTGAGGGGAAAAAATTTCCTAGACTAATGGAACTTTATTTGGTTATCGGAATGTTATTGTTATTTTGCACTTAAATTAACAAGATTAACCATATTTTGTATTTAAGGGGTCACGCAATCAATTTCGTGAACTAATTTTATTTTATTTTTGCGCATGTATTATACATTCAAAATTGCTGCAGTGAACTTTTGTTTTGTGAGCCATTTATTGTTCTAAGTATAAGCTTGTAAAAACACATCTCACGAAATTTCTGTATTTCTATTGGTTACGCTCCAATTTCTAAAATGCTATCACGTTTATTTAAGGACAACTGCAACATGCTTAAGGCACTTTCTTTCATAAATATTGAATAAAGTGCAAATCCAACTAGTATTACATCCCTTATAAAAATTAATATTTGCAAACAATGTTCAAAATTATACAAAGGAAAATGAGATGATAAAAAGGAGAGTTTATTGATAGAAGAGGAAAATTAAGATTTCAAGTTACAATCAATAATTAAATTTATAAAAAATATATATAAAATGTTTGTTGAATTTATAATAATAATGTAACTCATATTAATGTAGGCTTCCCCAATTTGGTTTAGTTAGTCAAAACTTAAAATCACGATTTGAATTTACTGTCTTAGCATATAATAGATTCTGGTAGTAAGAACAGTATCTAACAATTACAAGAGTTACTAAAACTACATTAATACATTATTTATAGGTACATTAAGTCATGTGAGCTGCAGCTGTCACTTACGATAACTATATCAATATCTATAAATTAACTCTCATAATAAAGTTAAATATTATCATTGTTGACAGAAGTACTTTTTTGATAGATATATCAATACCTATACAATAAATAGCATTTATAATAAAATAGAATTTTAACATTGTTGACAGCAATACCTTTTTAATTTTTTCTTAACTGTTTGTCCTACTAGAATACTTAATACAGCTATTAACAACTGTTTCTGACACTATTATGATTAAGCAGGATAGTGTATAGAGGATCTTAATAATAATCTTGTAAAATTAGGACTCTTCCAAATTGACTAATGAAACTATAATTTTAAAGTATAACCACAGGAAGAAGAGCCTTTAATATTTGCTTTTTCAATTTTTTCATATACAGTGAAGAATTGAATATTCAAGACATGTAAAAGGCACCATGCTTACAAAATAAATAAGTATATTAATTTATTATTAGGTTAAAACTTAAGTACCTACATTTAAAATAATTTCTTTATAATCAACTACATAATGAGTAATAGGCCTATATAATATAAATTAACATTAACTAATAATTGAAGATATATTTTACTTTTTAAAAAATAAGAAAAACTTCCTCTTTGTTTTAAAGAAATGATTAATGTTTATTTAACACGCGAAAGACTTCTCTTTTTAAATTTAACATCAACCCACTTGTATTCAACTCCCAAATCTTTAGCCTGAATATTAGCTAGAACCAAGGGCGTAGAATGCTCATTTTTTTAGGGGGGCCGCTAATTAATTCTAGGGGGTGTCTGGACCTCCCTGGCCCTATACATTCTTTCAAATTTTTCATAATTAGTAAATAATGCTTTCAGTAAATAGGTATGTTGAAATGATTGGTGGGGGAAAGGTATTAAACCTACCTAAATAAGCTACAAACACCATTCTGACAGTTGATCTGTTATTTAAGCCATTTTTTTCTTAGAATGGTTCCTCAAGTAGGATCTTACAGGTGATAGAAAAAATGTTTGCCATATTTTCTCAGACCCCACTTACTTGGCTCATTCCAAGAAACGTCCTTTGTTTTTCAATACCATATGAATGCATGAGAAAAGAAGGTATTTTAAATGTTGACAGAGCCACTTTTACAATTGGAAGTTTTACAAGGTGTATCTTGAATGTGAATATTACAATATTCATTAATTAATATTTGGTTGATATATCCTCTAGTAAAAGTAAAAAACTTAAACATTAGGTTTTTATATGTATTTGTGGACCCCCAAATTCAAGAGAGTGTCCAGTTAATCCCAGGGGGAAGGAGTGGTCCGGACCCCACCTTTATGTGCCCTTCGCTAGCACTTTCATTAATCTTGCTCATAACATGATCACTTATTACCATATTTCTTCGATACTATGATGCCATCAATTGTAAGACACACTTTAATTTTTCAGTACCACCAACAGAATAAAAGCTTTGATTTTAAGGAAATAAATAACAATAAAATTCTAAAATAACCTATATTTAAGAAATATTTTTATTACAAAATTCAATTTAGTGACAACAGCTTATTTATCAGGAAGTATGTTATTCATCACTTCCTACTGAATAGATATCAGTTTAATTCTTTTGAGCCAACTTTATTCTTTACTATCCTATAATATATCACCTACCAAGCTATTGAGAGCGTTGATCGAAAAAGAACAGTAATTTAAGTCAGTGAAGTTTAACTATATTTTTAAAGTACAGTTAGGACATGGGCCAAAAATATAAATATAATAATAAAAAACTCAAGGTTATCATTATATGGGTTTAATATTATAAAACTTTGAGGAATATATTGACAGTATTGATCAAATTGGTTCTCGTGAAAGCTGTGATACAAATTTTAGTACATTCTAGTAGATATTTTTGTTTTTTTGTCATGAAAAAATGTTTTATTTATTTGTAGCCATGAAATTTTAATAAACTAATTTGATCCGTTCACCAACACTTAAAATTAATAAAAACTTTTTCTTTTAATCACATGAAGACATTCAAAATAAGGCATTATTTGACTGAATAAATAATCAATATACCTATTGAGGAACTTTTTTTTTTCAAAGTCAATACATAACTATGGTAAAGTTGATTAACTATTTGTTTACAAATTTTAAAGACTTTAGTCAAAAATATAGATATGTATACCACCACACTTTTGTATCTATTGTTGGGCTGGGGATGCCTACCAAAGTTAAGTAGAAAGACAGTAAAATGTGTACCTTACACACTAAAAAATACTAAGTAAAAATGAAATTATTGTATATTTATATTATTCTAAGTATAAAAATATTTACATCATTAAAACAATATATATTTATAACCATTATTATTTACAAAAAAAAAATCAATTGTAGGAGCTGCTAATGATAAAACAAATAACAAACATTTTAAATGAATCATGATAAGTTAGCAGGTAGAGTACTTATTCAAAGAAAATCATAGTCATTATTAATTATAGAATATATCTAAAAAGATTTAACTTAAATTTTAGATGTATCCGAATTATCTACCTCTCTACTAATGATAGCTAACGTTAGAAAATGTGGAAATTGCATTATATTTTGAAAAATGGATTCAGAAAAAAACTTTGAATAAGTCCTTATAAGAGACTTTTTCTTTATAACAATTAATCTTAAACAAATAACTAACAGTGCATCTAAGTAATAATACTTAATATAGAGCGAGACACGAAAAACCTCTACCTTGCATGGTTTGTTGGTGGATGTTTTGTAAAAAATAATGGAAGAATAATATACTTATCCGTTACAGGAGGTGCTGGAAGTGGTTTCCGCCAGCGCCAATACAAAGTTGTGCCCGTCTTCTCATGTTCATGATAAAAAATGACTTGTACCAGCAAGTGGGGAAGAGGTTTGATTTTTTTGTGTCCCACTCTGTACTATTTATTAAATTACATTGATAAATATTAATGTTTTTAACTAAATAATAGAATGAAATATTTTATTGAACAACTTGATTTTTCAACTTTTTAATCAATATGTTGTAATGGCTTTGAATTGTCTTTAAGATTTATAAACAATACTATCTCAAATGCTTCTGCAAAACCAGAGTTTCTTATTTAATTTTGAATAAATAATTTATTGAAGACATTTTCAAAACGAGACACTCAGATGATAAGATCAGTTCAACATGCTAATGCTTTACCAACTGAGCTACAGAAGTCATAGCCATGTCTAACACACATTTTTACAATTACTCCATATTTAAGATGATAGTTACAGCCCCAGGTTTTGATGACATCATCTTTTATTTGTACATCACACACAATTTTAATATGTACATAGATTCTGTTCATGATCCCCAGGTTTCGGAAATATTTTTAATAGGTCATATCTTGTCCTTTTGGATTTTTCAGCCATATTTACGTGGTTGGGTCATTAGGTATTTTTGAATGCATTCTAGGCATTTACACTGAGTAAATTTATTTTTTTAATATCATCAATATTTTATAAATGTATAGATACTCAAACATACATTTTCTCAACACACAGTTGTCAGAATAGGGAGATAATGTATGCAATGAACTTTGTCTCTAATCTCTTTGCTTGAATGGTTGCAAAATACACATTCCTGGTGAAACAATGCAACCATGCAGTAGAGGGTTGTGTTGGGAGGGGGTAGCTATTATTTCTGAAGCAGCTATTTGTAAATCAATGTTATATTTAGCAGAATGCAAGAGTTTAGTTGTTAAATGTTTTCCATTGCATGAATATTTTTTGGTTTCCATTTGTAAAGTGCGTGTTTGATTTAGTCATGTGCATTTATTTCGAGTTTTTGTTTAAATCTTTTGGTAATTTTTTGTATATTTGAAGTTATTTTTAGGTCATCAAGGTCCCGACCCTGGCTACAGCCATCATTACAAGAGTTTTTTGAAGAAATCTTCAAAGACAATGATTAGTGGATATTACTATTAAGCCAACCATTTTTATAGTTTAGTAAGGTTAAAAAATATATATAATTCACTTGCTTACTAAGAATTATTTTATGAATCTTTATATTACTATATTTAAGTTAAAATGTAAAAACCTAATGTAAAAATGGAATGACAAAGATACAAACTTTTAGAAAAAACTTTAAGCCTCTAGTTTTTAAAACAAAATATCTTATCCGTCATAATTTCATAAGGCACAGGTGGAAACTTGGCTTACTGTATATGTTATTAATACTCGTGAGAATGAGTTTGTCTGTTAGGGCCTAGTTGTGTTGAGGCAACATGCTGCTCATTTCATGATGTAGCTTAGCCAAGTTTTCTCAACATCTCAACATAAGCAGATTTTCTCCTCCTTCTAGCTCCCAGTAAACCCCCAAATGTTATGATTGTTCTTTATGTCCTATATCACTAAAGTCCTAAACACAATGACTGGTTGTAATTGCACACAGATTTCAAGTTTGTTTGGTTATCACAGTGTTTTATGAAGTATGGTATTCACATAATATGTATGTTGAAATGGTTAAATATATTACAGAAATTATTTGATACCATTTTTATACCTAAAAAAAAGAAGCAATTTGTGTTTAAACCTCCACTTCTGAATGTATCTAATCCACAAAAACGGTTAAACGGCAATTCTTCACACTAATTTAGAACTGTACATACATTATATTGCAAATTTCAAGTTTTTTGTTATTACATTTATGACTAGCCCAGAGACAACAGGTGAATGAAAGATAGTTTTAAATAAAGATAAGAATCTTCAGAAATTGCAGGTTTGTAGCTGACTTTGGCTCATAAGTAGTCTCCTTTATTTCTATTTATCAGTACACACAGGTCAACTACTAAATGTTGTTCATTGTGTTTAGGGCTTCAGATACAATGATTCTTTTCATATAGGTCTTTAACTGTGAATGGACACATAATATGTATAAAAATAATAGCTAGATATAAACGCTTTTGTTGTGCCCACAACTTAAAGAGTTATTCTATTAAGGTTTATTTTCACACTCATAAAAGAGTGGTAATCACAACTGGAAGTTCTGCACGCTTGAGGCATAATCTGCCCTGTAGGCAGAAGTTTTAGAGCGCCCGGTGCGGTTAGAGAACTCTGAGAAGCGGTCAGCATCCCCCGGCTGGTGGTGGGGGTGGGCAGAGTGAGGAGGTTGCGGCATCAGCAGCACAGGGTGCAAGTTCAGAGACTTGCGTGAACCAGCCACAGACTGGGCGTCGCCCACAAACCCATTGTTCACTTCTCCTGCACATACATACAGAATGTGAGACGTTACTAGGAACGAATAGTTCTCTTCCAAACAAAATTAATAATTAGTGTATAATCTTAAAATACTCTAAATCATCACTCTAAGGTTAATGTGTTCCCACTATGCTGATAGTTTAGAAAGTAAGAGAACTAAATTACTAGTATTTTATATTAATAATTACTTTAATTACTTGTAAAAAATAAGTTAAGTGGCCATAGGGCCATATCATTGTTTTCCCACATAGTGTACAAGTCAATAAGGACACTCCTTTCAGTGGCTAAACTTAACACCGTACAACTGTTCATCTTAGCCAATGATTGCGACCAGTAAGCCGGCTATCCCCGACTCGGAGTGTTACATACAGTCTGACCACACAGAGTGTGTTTCAAAGGTAAGTGTGGATTAGTTTAGTTGTGATTGTGACTTGAATTTTATTATTTTATTGAGTTGTTTTAAATTTTGTATTATAATATATATCAGTAATATTTTAGAATTTAGTATATGTATCGTAGAAAAAAATGGGATACGCTGTAAACATCAACAATGACTCTTTTGATTCAGTTGACTTTTAGTTAAATAATTATACTGAGGCTTTGTCTTATGTGCATTTTAAAATGAAAAATAGCAACACCAAAATGAGATATGGCAAAAAATAAATAAATTAAAAATTATGTTATTATTATTATTATTATTATTGGTGGTAGTGGTAGTGGTAGTGGTAGTGGTAGTAGTAGTAGTAGTAGTAGTAGTAGTAGTGGTAGTAATGGTAGTAGTAGTAGTAGTGTTAGTAGAAGTAGTAGTAGTAGTAGTAGTAGTAGTAGAAGTAGTAGTAGTAGTACTAGTAGTAGTAGTAGTAGTAGTAGTAGAAGTAGGAGTAGTAGTGGTAGTAGTGGTAGTAGTAGTAGTGGTAGTAGTAGTAGTAGTAGTAGAAGTAGTAGTAGTAGTAGTGGTAGTAGTAGTAGAAGTAGTAGTAGTAGTAGTAGTGGTAGTAGTAGTAGTAGTAGTAGAAGTAGTAGTAGTAGTAGTGGTAGTAGAAGTAGTAGTAGTAGTGGTAGTGGTAGTAGTAGTAGTAGAAGTAGTAGTAGAAGTAGTAGAAGTAGTAGTAGTAGTAGTAGTAGTGGTAGTAGTAGTAGTAGTAGTAGTAGTAGTAGTAGTGGTAGTAGTAGTGGTAGTAGTAGTAGTAGTAGTGGTAGTAGTAGTATAAGAAGTAGTAGTAGTAGTAGTAGTGGTAGTAATGGTAGTAGTAGTAGTAGTAGTAGTAGTAGTAGTAGTAGTAGTATGCCAGTACTGTATTATATAACTTCATAAAAATCTTATTTTCAACATCGTTAAGTGTGCCTCTTTATGAGTATTCATGACTCCGCTTACCCAAAAATTATCATCATGCTTTGCCACTTCAGACCTTGTGCCAAGCTACAAATGTCCTTTTACATAGAATGAACTATGCTTGATTATGCGGTAAGACATCGATCACAAATAAAAAAAAAAAAACAGAAGGTACTCTTGATAGTTTTCAAAATTCTAATAATATATGTACACTCCGTTTACTCTGAAATATAGCAGGCTCACCTTGACAAACTACACTATGGTCCTGTCTTATAAGCTATGCTATAATAGAAATGTGCAAGATAAACTTGATTCCTTTCAGGATGAACAAAAGTGTAAAGATTTAGATAATTAATTTTGTATGATGTAATTTAAAATTATATATATTAAGCATTTTTACATTAAAAAATAAGTAAGGTAGGGGAGGGAAAGAGTATGCAGCCGTTTATTTAAGCTGATGTGAATAATGAGAGTAGTTTGGCAGTAAGTTTGGTTGTAAGTCAGTTACCAAGTCCTGTAAAGACTTTAGTTTATGTATCTGTGTATTTCATTGGGGTTTTCAGTTAAAAACTAATTTTTGATGCTTTGAGTATAATTTTCTTACTTTGTGATATAAATATGTGAGCTTTTGTGATTGAAATGAAATGTAATTTAATATGTGTCTAGTTGACAATCCCACAGGAGCAGTCCATCAAGTGATATAAGAACTGCCAGCTAGTATGGTTTTGGTTAAACCAGTCATAAAGCGTGCACGAGTACATGCAGAATTTAAGGGTGATATCTGCCGCTTTACAAACAACTTTCAGGCCTTTATTAGTTTTTCATTAACCTCAATTAGTTATCAACTTTTCATCAATATTTTTTAATTTAATAATTAATAAAAAAAAGTAGGTGTATAATGCAAACTGGTACTAAAATATAAGGCTAAAAAAAATATATATATTAGAAGCTTTTTTTTTTAGCTATGCCAGTGAACAAATCAAGATTACTGCTCTTCATCCTTTGCCAAAATTTCAGAACTAAAACATGATAAAGAGACAAGGGGCAAAAGTCTGAAATCATATCAAGCTCCCCATACAAGAACGCACTCCTAGAGAAATGAAGGGAAAAATATGAAGAGCTGTGTACGAAAGAAGAAATGGAGAATGTCAAAGCTGAGAAGAAGTAAAATAAAAATATTGAGCAGAAAACTAAAGCTAAATGCAAACTTCAATTGAGCAATTGACAACCTCAACTTCAAATGTTAATTAAATTAAGGGGTTTTTCTCTCCTGGCTGTGTGGAGGCATGTGATGAGGATGTGGGTGAAATTCAATGCATGTTTATAGTGGCTGTCATGAACAGTGTTTCTCTTACGGCATGGGAGGTTTCATTATTGACTTCTGTAAGGTGTTGTTGAGCACAGCCCTATTTGTGTATTTTTACATTAGCATCATAAGCAGGACCTGGATTTTAATGACATGTCATATTTTATCGATTCATCACATACAATGCTTATAGGTAAATAAACTATGTTCGTGATCCCTTGGTTGTAGAAATGTATATTGTGTAAGTCATTTTTTGTCATTTACAAATTCCAGGACATATTTTCTTGGCTTGTGTAATTTTAGAGTAATTTTTAGGAATCATTGTGTCGTTTTTTGGCATTATTGTGTCATTTTTAGGCATTGTTGAATAAGTATGCTACTATCAATATTTTATAAGGGCTTAAATTTTTTCAATAGGCCTACACAGTTGTCAGAATGCAAAGATAAGGTAGTCAATGAACTTTGTATCCTCTTTGCTTACTTCTGAAGCGGGAATTTGTAAATCAATATTATATTTAGCAGGATGCAAGAGTTTAGTTGTTAATGGCTTTTCTTTGCCAATATATCTTTTAGTTTACAGTTTGTTGATTTAGTCATGTGTATTTATTATGACTCTGTTAATATTTTTAGATTATTTTATGATCCTTTTTTGGTCATCAAAATCCTGCACCTGCTTTCTAGTAATAAAATTAAAGAATTATATCACATTTGTGCAGGGTATTTATCATTTAATTGAATAGTTACCTAATTCTATAAGCTGTTTGACTCCTCTTTCCATAATATATTACCTAAAATTAAATGTGTGCATACTTTTGGATGATGTTTTGCATTCTCTTAGCCAAGTGTCCAAAAATATGCATTTCCTGAAGTTTTTTTTACTAAGACATAATAATAAAGTACCTGCATTTTTACATGTTCTAATGAAATATTATATTTCTTTAATCACACCTATCTTTTTCAATAGTTAAATAAGAAAAAACCTTCAGGCAAAAAATATTAAATGAGTACTGCTACTCTCATCATATACTTTAATTATTTTCATTTGTTTTATATATTCTGTATAGTTAGAGTTTTTGACATTTTGAAATAGGCTTGGTCTCTCAACTCAAACTATCAAAACTCTATTGGAGTTTGTCATTTTTAAGAAATTCTGAAAATAAGTGTCATTAAGGCAGAAACAAAGATTATTATTGTATTAAGAGGTGGATAAGCTTTTTGAATTAATGCATTTATGTTTATCTAGTGTATTTCTGAACTGACTGGTATTTTCTCATATGGTAGTAGGGGTATTCCAAATATAGAAGTCTATGATTGGGGCAACATTCTGGACCTCAACCGGGCATTCTGGAAAGTGTATTTCCACAACAACAAAAATTCCCATCCTCTCTCTAGGAAAATGCTTGAGCATATATTTGAGCAACCTATCCATCCTATTCCCTAAGGTTAGTTTATCCTCTCTTTTTTTGTATATTTAACTAAAAGGTTAATAATGGCTTAATTTGAAACTTAGGGATGTTAAGAGTAAGTGCACCTACATTAGCCCGGGAAGAGGATGGAAAAACTACTGTGATAATTAACCTGTGCAACACCATCATTATTGCACCCAGCAAATATTCGAGCCACACCTCGTACAATGCACGTCTAATGTCTCAGAGCCATCGGATGGTGCTCACTGACAGCCAAGTAAAGGCGCACAAATAACAAACACCCACGAGAATACTTACGACACTTACCTTTGTAAAGAGAGCCATTGGCCGGGTAGCCCGGCTCGGCCTGAAGCCTCACGTGTCTTGTGGCAAGGATGAAGGCGAGTGCGGAGAGAATGACGGCGTCCAGACAGCCGATAACAGCCAGTAGGTAGGCCCAGCGCAACCCGCATTCCCCTAGCTCGTACCTTCCCGCCGCGGTGCCACACGTCCTCTTCACTTCAGGAGAGTCCCAACCTGCGGGGTAGGTGACCACCCCCACGATCAGGCACACGGCTGAAACACACCAGGGATACTACAGTCAGTATCTGTAGGTGTGGCGACTAGTGACGACTGATGAATAAGCAGTAAAAAATATTTATAACAAGGCCGGATTAGGGCCAGCTCATGCCCTAAGCACAGCCCAAAAATGGTACCCTCTCAGCCCTTCCATTGCTTAGCTGGCAAGACATTAAGACTCGATAAGGCCTGAAGGTGAGATTAAGACATTAAAAACTTTGTTTTCTATAAGGCCATCCCTCAAGCCAGAAAAAAACATCCCTTTCAATGAAGCTGTAATACCTTAAGGTAAGGGAACGCGAGAAAAAGGGGCAATGTTTCTTCAATTTTATAGCAAAGCAATTTTTTTGGCCAAAATAAATAAAATATTTCTCCAATAGAAACAAAGAGTTTAATTTTCTTTACGTGGTGATATCAACCGTTCTTGATTATCAGTCATGGGTGTCATGGAATTTAATAACTTTTTTCTTCATTTAAAAAGTTTCTCATCTAATGACGTCATGGTCATGACATATATTCAACAACTGTTGATATCACCACGTGAAGAAAATTAAACTCTATATTTTGGCAGCTTGAGTCCTTACTTTTCTGTGTCCAGGCCTGATTTATAATACAGGAGAGAGTGTTACACGAGCGATTTTAACATCGCGGCTGCTTCGCATGACCGCCTGTACTCGCGACTAATCGAACGACAGTCCCCTACAGTCCAATTTTAATAGGAAGGCCCGTCAAGAAAATACAAACTTTTTTTTACTGTTAGCAAGGATAATATTTTAGTGTTACTAGGGTTATTTTTACAGTTAATGATATTAACTATCAAAAGTGAGTGCCGCAGTTCACATCAATTGACGGATGAATACGTGAAAAGGGATGGATTTTTTTTTCCAGTTTCCTATGAGAGGAGCAAATCTGCCAGTGCGGTGTATTTATTGTTTTCAATGGTCGTTTATTCTTGCGGCTGAAATACGCCCGACTCTTTCTAAAGAAAATCACATTTTAATATGCTAAGCTTATCAATGCACGACTTTAAATATTAGGCTATTTAATAATGTCAGGCCAAACACCTTTTCATAGCAATGACGTGTATTTCAGGAATTTACTTTCGCGGGTCTTCGGTGGTTTTTGACAAGGTCAACAAGAGATGCAAGGAACCTCTCAATTCAAAACATTCCATCCCTCTTAAAAGAAAATTTAAGGTAATTTTTTTTTTTTTAGACTTATTAGCGTTGTAGGTATTATGAAGGGCTGTATGACACGTTTCGGTGGTAGCATGGTCTAAGACGTCAAGTTGTTGCGTTACGATCTATGATTGTAATTGGTTGGTGATAATTATGCTGATATTAATATTCTATGCAGTGATGATTTGTAAGTGCGCGGTGGTTTGTAGGTACGTAGTTTCTAGCACTCGCTTTAATGATAGCAACTTGAAATTATTCGCACACTTTTTTAGGGTTTCACTTATAATATTTATAAATTAATAGAATTTAATTGATTTTTAATACTCGTATACTATTTATTAAACTTATTACACACTCTTTAAGATTGTAACTTGAACATCAGAGCGACATAGATCATGCTTGTGTTACTAAAGGACGCGGAATTGTCTTACGCAGTTTCTTTTCCAGCCCTTATACGGTTCCGTCTGCCCTCTCCCTCTGCTGTTGGAAGTAGAACCTGGCCACGTTGGCAAGGTTTTTAAATAGTGAACAAAGCTTAAAATTTTCCCTGCGTATATTCTTGCCGTCGTAATTTTTACTTTACTTTTTGAAAACACTTTATAGGTTTAAAACACGTTAAAATAAATAATAATTGATCAAAACGATAACAATAAAAATATAGCTCGAATTTAGAATTTAGTATTGAAAATGTTACGCTTCAATTTTGTCTAGTCATTCACATGGATGACGTATTAAAAGGAAAATTTACATAAAGTTCTTTAAAGAAAAATATACTTATCCATGACTTTTCAAATAAATAAGAGGGGGCCAAAACAGTATCATTACAAAGTTCTCTCGTAATAGACTACCCCCCGCCCCCACCCCCACCCCCATTTCAGACCTGATCAGCGATATAGATTTTCTAAATATAGATGATCTTGTTTATTAATGCAAGTGCGGGCAATTCCTTCTCAAAGTTCATTTAATTACATAATTCAGAAAAGTAAAAACTTTGGAAGAGTATCCAAAGAGAGTTAGTTGCGACCAAACCAGAAATTATATATTTTTAAAAGGGGGGTGGAAATGATATATGTTCAAAAGGACACATATTAAGTCACCCCCCTTTATGTTTTAACCCCCCCCCCCAAAAAAAAGTGAGTTAAATGGAGATTGTGATCCATTTATAGATAAATATCGATCTGTTGATGACCAGATGCCCCTTGAAGCTATAGGACCACACAAACGCCAAGGTCAGGCTATGAGGCGGACCACCAGGGAAGATTAAGTGCGAGGCTCATAATTAGCGGCCCAACTGTTCAATTAAATACACATCATGGACCATGCACTAGTGACCTAGTTAAAACCGCATTTTCAGCTACAGACGGACAGATTTTTAATCAGAATATATCTTTATTAGTCTACATACCGTTAAGTGAACACCAATAAAGAATGGATTGGTCCACAAAGTTAAAGTTGGAGGTTAAAGTTAAAGTAGGTCTACGCTAATCATTTTAATTTTGAAATCTCCGCAAGTCAGAACCTTGTAGCACAAACCAAATATATGTATTTGTACTGTCCGACACCTTAGCTAATTCATTTGCGCGTTCCTCCAGTGAGTTATCGATTCCCAGCATAGTAATACTACCTACTACTACTACTACTACAAATAATAATAGTAATGACAAGGCCGTAGTTTGGGGGGGGGCGGTTGGGGGTTGAAAACCTCCCCCCCCCCCAATATTATGACTTAATATGGCTTTATTTATGTTCAAACCATATAGAAATTAAGGTAGACTACAAGTACAAATTAGGGGGTTGCGTTTCCATGAAAAAATCACTTCAGATAGCTTCTAAAGGTGGTTTATATTTAGAGTTTGTCCTAGCCTTCGGCGGTTAGGGGGTTATGTTGCCATAAGAAAACACTTCAGATAGCTTCTAGGTGTTTAATATTTATAATTTTTCCTAGCCTTCCGCGGTTAGGGGGTTACGTTGCCATAAAAAATCACTTCAGAGAGGTGTTTAATATTTAGAGTGTTTCCTAGCCTTCGGCGGTTAGGGGGTTATGTTGCCATTAAAAAAAACCACTTCAGATAGCTTCTAGAACTACCTCCGGCAATTGGGGGATGTACCCCACCCCCCCGAAATTATTGGCTGGCTACGGCCTAATACTTCCCGTACCTTCCGGGAGAAAGCACATGTCCCAGGGGAAGTCCTGAAAGTGTAGTAGTTTACCGTTGATATTCGCAATATATTTCTACGAGCGAGCGCGAAAGAACCTACAAATTTTGCCGGAAAGGTATTTTTACACGTATTTCATAGTTCTTTGTCATACCACAATCGACATGGGACCAACGGCTTTAATTAGGAAGTTGTGCTACGGATTTTCATCGCTCAGTAACAAACAATCCATCGAGCCCGGCTGGGTCTATGCCCAAGATTCCAAGAACATCGGTTCCTGATGCGGGCACTTTAGACCCCAAGACAACCGTGGCCTACATTCCCAGCATGGTAATACCGAAAAATATAACATTAGAAAAATGGCAATTTTAACCTTTACCAGGCATAAATTTATTCTGTAAATAGTGTTACACGTTTCAGGAAGTGTACATTCAATAGCCCGTATAAAAATTACCTTTATTATAATGGAAAAAACAAACAAAACGTTCAAAACATTTATAAGTAAGCTATAGAAAGCTAATGGTTGGAAATATTATCAATAAAAATAATATAAATTTATCAATATTATTGGAAACCAGCCCTAATGTGTCAGTATATTTTTTTTATCGCCGCGTCCTACTACCTGTTCGGTTGATACGCACATGCACTAATTAGGCTAATGGGTTAGGGATGAGGAGGGTTGAACTTTAGAGGAAGTGTATCCACATTTGCGCGGAGAAAGCGTGGAAAACTATTAAAGAAAAGCTACCTTCAGTAAACCCATCCGAAGTTCGAAACAAGATCTCCTCGTTATCGGTAAACTAGTCTACTGGTAGAGTAGCGCCTTATACCACGCGGCCACCGAAACGGGTAAATTTGTTATTAAAAACCTTAAAGCTTAAGTTTATGTAAATGTTTATGTCGTATTAATATAAAATATATATATTAATACAGATTAAATTATGCCAATTCCCGTGGACATGCGGTCAAAGGCATAAGTCTCGTTTGAGCTGGTTTGTTGGTGACGGAGAGTTAAGGGTTCGAATCTAGTCATGGTGTAGTGAGTGAGTTTTTATTCTCCGGAATTACCTTCTACTCTCTACTCTCCTTCCTCACGAAATTCCATCTTCCTCATTCCCAACACGTCTGTAAATATTCGGATATCCCTGACAGTACATCAGTACGCTTGATATTTGTTTAGTAAAATTCAGTCAAAACCATAATTTATTTTGAATGTAATAAGTAGGTTATTAACAAATAAATAAAACGGGGTAGTGGAAGGATAATCAATAGAAATTGTATCACGATCCGCTTGGAGAAAGAATGAAAAATCTCTTTAGTGGAAAATTAATTGGAGTGCATCCAGCCGGGGTACGAACTCAACTATCCCTTCAAGTAGGGCTAGGCACACCAAATGAACACGCTGTGGCGTTAAGCTAGTCCTCCCGTAACGTAATTAGGTTAAAATAATGATCACATACTCATTTAAAAAATACATAATACCTAAATAGCTATGAAATATAATTTTTATTTGAGACGTGCAGGTTTTTGAACCAACTGATTATATCAGCACACGTCTTACAAACTAACTTAGTTATAGAAGAGGAAAAAACCTTTTAGAAACTACAAACTTTTTTGCGGCCAATATTGATAATATATCATAATTGAGATATGCAGATCACATGATTTAACGAACGAATGATTAAAATTGTTTTAATAACGTTTATAACTGTCAAACAAATTTCCTTTATATCTAAATCAACACGTAAATTTCTCAGACATCCCGAGAATCGAGTTTGGACCCCTTAATTGAGTAATAAAATGCGCTACCGGCTGAATTAAGGTCATTTGACAGTGCCAATTTTATTGCATGATTTTAACAAGCTATAAATAGTGATTAAATGATTTAAAATCATTACAGTTTACGAGTTATAAGGGATCATACATACCGTTCTATGCTTTTTGAGTATCATTATTAATATTATATATATTTCAATCTGTGCACCTCATATGCATGTCTAGTTAAACTTAATTTCAGCCCCATACATTAGTTACTTTACCTTTACAATGGTACGTAAAAAGCACAAAATGGGTTTGATCTCTTATAACTCGTGAATAATGTCATGATTTGAATTCATTGAATGAGAATTTATAGCTGATACATTTGTTAAAATTGTGCAATAAATGTTTTAATGTTGAATGACCTTAAGGTGTCTGTCAGTGAAATCTAAAATGATTATATATTCCCTCGTAACTTGACGGAGTCCAAACCTACAGTATTTTGTTATTTTTTTTATCAAGATAATTAATCAACTCGATATTACTGACCATGGTTACATAAGCTGGTTCTAATCTAAGGGTTGCTAACAAGACTCCACACGACGGTACGCCCATTATGTTTCCTAATTGCTATATTACGTCCTACTCAACTTGGACCACACCGGTATGTCCTTTGGGGCAAGAGGTGGGGTCCGAGGGTAGGAAGACGAAGATAAAACACTTCCATCCCACTAAAGATTAATAAAAAACCAAAATTGTTATAATTATATCCGCAAGATCATGTTGCTTTAAATATTCACTAAAAAAAGTTCAACACCTGCATGCTATTCCTGGTTAATGGTGATGTACTAATTTAATATATCATTGAGCTCAAAAAAATTAAATTTAACAAATGGTTTTCAAGGGTTATTTGAAATTTGTATTTTGTTTACTGTTACATAAATATTTTTTTGTTTTTGGTATTTATGTAGATAGGATTATTCGTGCGTTGGCCGTGGTCAAAGCAAGGTCTGCAACATACAAGAGCGTGGGGGTTGCAAGGAGGTACCTCCTCTCTCGGGTATAAATAAGGTCCTCCTTCCCTTTTTTTTAAAGCACCGCGTCTTACTATCCATTCGGGTTATAAGCTACGCCTATGTACTAGTTATAATGATGTGTTAGGGATTAGGAAGGTTGAATTTAGAGGAAATACAGCGCATTTGCGTGGAAGGTGGCAAAAACATTGGCAGTCTAAATATATTGCTAAAGTAGCACCTTAAACCATGCAGCCACAGAAGTGGGTTCCTTCAGGTTATAAGCAGGTATTCCGGACCTCGGGTTACAAGGAGGCAGCCCTTCCCTCGGGTTACAAGCAGGCATTCCCTCCCTCGGGTTACAAGCAGGCATTCTGGGCCTCAGGTTACAAGGAGGCAGCCCTTCCCTCGGGTTACAAGGTGCAGCCCCTCCCTAGAGTTACAAGGAGGCATCCCGGTTGAACTTTAAAATTTTAAAAAACTACCCAAACAAGTAATTACGAGATGCTTTATCCATCATTATTGACAATTGTTTACCCGCCTCGGCGGCCACGTGGTCTAACGCGCTACTCTTGTAGTAGGCTAGACTGCCGATGACGGGGAGATCAAGGATCGAATCTCACTTAGGTGTACTGAGGGTGGTTTAAAAAAAATTCGCTCTCACTCGACGCATATGCGGGCATACTTCTTAATATAAACTTCCTAATCCCTGAAATCATTAGAGTAATTAGTACATAAGCGTATAACCCAACTAGGTAGTAAGGCACGGTGGTAAAAAAAAGGCTACCATTTAAACTTAATTTGTGTTTGCTTCAGAGGCAATAGGCCAGTAATTCGCGACTTTATTGCCATTTATTATATTTAATAGAAACAGGAAGCGTTGGTGTATAGTGGATTGAAGCTCCTGATTAGTATTTAAAAAAAAGATAACTCACGCATACTTTCCGGACCAACTGATATCACCATACAACTTTTCCACCAGTCCATCAATGCATCAATGTGAAAGGTGAGGCACAAATTACCCATGTGAACATATTTTCGGACATGCAAGGAGACAAACCAGCGACCATTAGCTCCACAGGCAAAACCTTCATCGACTATGCTAAAGGGTCAGATGAGGATCAACTTGGTCCGATAATAAATTAAAAATCAATGAAAGAAGATATTTTAATGTTTTAAAGTAGGGCCTTTAGTTTGAGTGCCAACAAGCTGTGTGCTGAAGTACTTTAGATTTTCTTTGGAAGAAAATGTCTTAATATAATCGAGATTAACATAAACTACACAATGAAGAAAGGAGCATTACTACAATTTGCAAAAAGTATGAATTGCCCCTAGGGTTTATTTTTCAGTGTTCTATTTGTTTGGACGTGCGTGTACCGTACAGCATCTCTTAAGTGAGCGAAAATAAAAAGTTAATTTAATGACTAAGTAAAGGCATTAAAATTATTTCATGGCCTTGACTACTTTGAGGTTTAAAGGGCGACCTACCGTTTCATTAACATGGTTTATATAAAGTTTATTTACACTTTGTATTATTATTATCATTAGTAGTAGTAGTGGTACTATTAGTAGTAGTAGTAGTAGTAGTAGTAGTAGTAGTAGTAGTAGTAGTTGTAGTGATAGTAGTAGTAGTAGTAGTAGTAGTAGTAGTGATAGTAATAGTAGTAGTAGTAGTAGTAGTAGTAGTAGTAGTAGTAGTGGTAGTAGTAGTAGTGTTAGAGTTTTAATTTTGTTTGCGCTATCTTAAGGTGGGACTGTAGGGAATGCGTGAAAAGGTTAGTGATTTTGCAGTTTTTTTTATCATAAATTTTTTTTTGTCAAAATATGTCTCTAGTATATGCAAGGAGTTTAATTTTCTTCACATTGTGATCTCAAGAGTTCATGAATATCTGTCATGAGCATATAAGCACTTGGTGAAAAACTTTTTAAATTAAGAGAAAAAGAAATAATTAAAGTGGATACAAATCAGGATTTTGTGGATATTATTAGAATGGATACCATTCATAATGGATACAATTCAGCTCCCCCCACTATGCGACACCTTGTGTATATATATATGTTTGTGTGTGGGGGGGGGGAGGGTAGAGGGGGAAATAAAGTCTTATATATCTGCTTGCATCGACACCTTCTAAGCCCTTCGCTGACATCAGCTCATCCCAAAATCTTTATCTCAGTTTCTTGTACTATATCTCTTTCAGGCAAACATTACAATCCTCCTACCCACTTCAGTGGCCAAATGGTCTAAGGCATCATTCTCTTGTTAGACTAGCCTGCTGATGACAGAGAGATCGGGGTTCAAATCCCCGTCGGATCTACTTACGGGGGTTTTCCCTAAATGGTTTATCACTTTCCTTCCAAGCAGATGCGGGTACAATACCTCTAAATGCTTCCTTCCTCATACCTACCCCACTATAGTAATTTATATCGCTACCTCCTTATCTTAAGAAGACACCTCGAACAAGGGAGTAGAAAGCTAATTTTTCTAAGTGGGGTCCCCTAGAAAATGTTACTATACCTTTAGCCAATAAAAGTATTTATACGTACACAAAAAACCCTCCCCTTTAGGGGGGTCCATTAAATTACAGGGGTGTCCTGACCACCCTCAGTGCCACCCCCCTTTTTTATGCCCTAAGCTCTTGAGAGACAAAAGGAAGACAGCTCCTAAAAAAATACATCACGACATCGATAAACACAAGGCCTGACTAATCTAGGTCGAGACAAACAGTTCAACTCGTCTGAAAACTGTAGCAGTGATTCACACCCTGGGCTCCATGGATCAGAACCGGTCCATGGGCTCGTCCCTGCCGGTCCACACAAATATTTCTTAACCTCGTTCCGATACTTCTTAACCTTCATTTCCTTATTGTCCATTTAGTCCAAATGATTTTTAATTCTGTTCAATTTCTTCGTGTTCTTAGCTACGTGATATCGTGTTACCCAATGGGGAAAGTATACAACTCTGTGCAATCAGATCCATAGAAATATTTAAGCGTTTCAATCAATTCTATAAACACAGTCAACATGTTCATAGTTTTATAGTTGTTTAGTTAAAATAACGATAGCTTTTACACAGGGTGAGTCATTATTAGTCTCGGACTCACCGGTAGGTGATTACTTATGAAGAAGTAAGTAGGAAATGTATGGAAGATTTCCCCTCGAAAATGATTAGTAATGGAGTTAACGAGAGCCTTGAAAATCACATCAAAATGCTTTTTTTAAATAAAAATATCAGAAACAACTTGATCTAAAAAAAACAAATCACTGAATAATGTTTTGTTGAACTAAGATGTTAAACCTGTGAAAACTTGGTTAGTAATATCATTCCCCTTTCACAGATTAAATGGGGGTCGCCACCCTAGCTTCATCTTGCAACACTGCACAACTGGCTGCCTAACTCTAAGGCACTAACAACCTATATGGAAACTAAAAACGTGGTTTTCTCGGAAACGGTGAACCTGAGAGAGTTCCGATAAGACAATTTTTTTTTTTGTTAGTTTAAGCATACTGATTAATAATTCATCATTAAAAATCAATTACAGTTCAGTGTTACAAAATTCAATGCGAAAAAGGGGGTGGCAATTGGTAACCCCCATCTAATCAATGAATGTGGATGAAAATAACAACCAAGTTTTCAAAGGTTTAACATCTTAGTCCAACAGAACATTATCCAGGGGTTTGTTGATTTAGCTCACGATGTGGATATTTTACATAAAAATATTTTGAAACGCAATTTTCAAGGGCTCATAGCTCCCTTAGTAATCACTTTCGTCGGTGTTTATTTATTTATCTGCCTGTTAATGGTTCTCCGTAGGTGCGAGGGTAGGGGACGCGAATAAGGGTCAGTGTTTTGTTTTTGCAGTGTTTATAACAAAACTTTTTTTTTTGCGAAAATAAATAAAATATTGCTCGAGTAGAAAATTAAAAGAGTTTAATTTTCTTCATATGGTGACATAATAAATTCTTAAATATCTGTCATGAACATATTAACATTAGATGAGTGATTTTTTTAATGTACAGAGAAAAAGTTTGTCATTAAATTCCAGGACACCCTTGACAGATATTTAAGTACTGTTGATATCACAATGTGAAGAAAATTAAACTCTATGTTTCTACTTATTTTTTTTATATAAAAACTGCAAAAACACCTTTTCTCGCGTTCCCGACACTTCCCCCTTAATTAAATTAAAATTGATCTAACTCCTATAGTGTGCTACGGATTACGGATCAGGACTATGTGGACAGAGTACATAATCTGTTCTGTAGAAATGATATATTCTTATGAAATACGACGCGGTGCTAAATATTATTATTATTATGAAATACGGACTTTACAGACACAGTTTATATAGACGGGGATAAAGTTGTATTATGAATACCTTGTATTTAGGAATCCGTGTAAAAATTACTACTAAGTCTTATTTTTGAGAATCAATTTTGTTTTTAAATTATTCTCGTTAAAGTTTTATTTGGTTAATATGTGGGTCAAACATTTTAGTCTTTATTTGTGGTAGAGTCAAAAACCAACTCTATACACCCCAATCAAACGTGTGTGACATTTATAAATTTGTTTGATGGTATGCTCACGTGTCAAATTAAATGCAATAAATTCGTTGATCAGAAAATAAACTGTTAAAACTAATGTAAACAAGACACAATCACACAAAAAACGACTAAATAAAACTCTGCCCAAATTAGTAAATAGAAATTGTTTGTGAAATAAAGTCTAGAATCTGTTTTTGACACAATTTAGGTCTGCTAAGAAAAAAATATGGGCTTATTATTACATCTGTGTTATTATCCTTTTTAAATACTTACTCTTAAGTTATTTATTTATTATTATCATTATCACCTATCATCAATAAGTATGTCCTATTTTTTGTAATTATTCATGAATATGTATCATTATTTAGCTATTATTGTTTTTTATTGTGTACTTTTCAGTGCTGGTTTGTCATAGGTCTCATGATTGTTGGTCAGTTATATAATAAATTTAATTGAAATTGAAATTACATTGCCAGTCCTCCATAGTGGGAAAATAATTTCGCTGGTCCGTTAATTAATATCAATGGTATGACATATATCACTCATATATAAATTTTAAAAAATCCGTAATCGATAAAACACCCTTAAATAATTCTTTTTTTTTTAAACATACCATGTTATTTATATTATAAAACCCTCCCCTATACATTTTGAACATCATCATCTAGGCCGTTTTCAGAATACCTAAAATTTTCGAAATTCAGTAATCAGTAAAATACCATTATATGAACAATATTTAGTTATTTAATTAATTAGTATGTGAAACACTACTCAAATAACCAATTGGAACAAAATAATTATTGCCAATTTAAAAAAAAAAAGTATATTTTCAAAAATCAGCTAGCGGTAAACTAGCCCTAATTCAAGAGCTGGAATAACGATCACAATTTTGCCTCGAACTATGACCAAGTAACATCTAAATATCGTTTGAACGAAATCCATAAAACAATTTTGGCTGTATCCTCAGGTTCTAAAATATAAACTCCTTGGGGTCAGCCCGAAATCGAGCCATGCCAACCAAGCGGCCACCGTCTGATGGAGAAGATGGTGCCAACATTTGCAGATAGAGGGTGTCATGTGGTCAACACAACGAACACCCCGGCCATTAATCTCAGTCTTCTAGGCCGTAGCCGCTACTTTCCATTCAAGTATCTCTTAATTTGTCCACACCAGGCCGATTTGACCCCCATTCCGGACTCACTACTTTACAGAAAATCTGAAAGCGCCGTGACCACAACAAATGAATTACTAAATAGCCCTGTAAACGTCACTCGCATAGCAATTGGCCGGCTAGATCCCGTGATACCCTTCATGTAACGTTCATTTAACGTGAAAGACCTCCCAGGACATATATTACGTTAAGTTAACTGCACGTGAACGTTAAATTTACTGCATCGTGATCGCTTCCATTTAGAAACACGAGAAGAACTTTTACGTTAAATTACGTTAAGTTAACCTTAAGTGAACGTTAAATTGATCGTGATCCCGCCCTGAAAGGTCTACCTCACCTCGGAAGTTCCGTGACAGCATCCGATCGTGTTTTTCATGTAAGAGTCTCAATGACATTTATAACCGGATTAAGACGTAGACTGGTTGGATCAGTCTTGTTTACAACATATGATAGGAAATAGCTTGAAAATATTTTTCATTGCATTTTTTTTTTACCAGGGAAAAGTTGTTTACTCTATTAAAACTTTCAGAAACAAGTTATGTTTGAAAGTTTACAGTGCAGTAACTTTATGATATGTCCAGTTTAATATTTAATAAGAGTATAACCCGAATGGATAGTAAGACACGGCGCTAAATAAAAAATATTAATATATATTTAATAAGCTAAAACCTCGTGCATAGTGAGTTGTAAATACTGAACCAGTTAAATAAAGTATTTTAACCAAATTTAGTAAACATAAGACATAGGTATGAATGGTCAAGTCTGAAACCAATCCAACACTACAGGGTGAATTCGGGGGCCTATGCCTCCTCAAATGTCATAGTGCAAAGAAACATTTCGAAAATGAAGTACCTTTAGAAGCTATATGAAGTTTATTTTTATGCTAGTTTAGACCAGGGATTTAAGTGCTAAAATTTATTTAACATTTAGAAACTTACATAGCGTCTCCTCCTTCCAAGTGCGAAAGTTTGCATTGAGCACCTCTTATATAAAGGTATAATTGGCGGTATTACCGAGGAATGCGAGGGGGGAGCATTTCTCCCTAAAAATAGCTGTTCCCCCTGGAAAAGAATTGCTCCCCTTTTATATTTATTTCTCTCTACACTCATATTTTTTAATATGGTGCGATTAAAAACCAACTCCAAATAGTTTATAAAGGTATCGAACTAAAATTGTATGGATCAGGCGAGGACCGTTTTAAATATCTTCTAAGGATAAAGAAACAAAAAATCCAGGTGAATACCATTCCAAGAGCTTTAAGGCATCCAAGGTATGGGTGAGGTAGGTAGAATTGGGAGGAAATGTAGCATATAAAAAAATCCCTCTTAACACACCCAGTCTAGATTCGAACCCCAACTAGCAACTAAGACTTGATTAACCTGACATTTAATCCACGCGCTCATCGATGTGGGATGCCCCTTAACTAAAAAAATAGCTCACATTTTAGAAAGACCCACCTGAAGTCTAAGGAACCTTACAACCTTTAACAAAAAAATCAAAACAAACCTTTGTTTTATAATTATTATAAATGCTAGTAAAATCAAAACCACGTCCTAGAAACGGGTCACGAATCCATGACCCATTCATTGTTTCACGAAGTTGGTTAACTGGTGACCTGTTGCGGTGAAGAAATAATCCGATTTATGGAGCGGAACCATTCACTTTCAAAACACTTTCCCAGTGGATGAAAGACAGAGAGAGGCCCCTTCTCCCCCTTTCAGTGGCGGACAGTCGTGACCCCACCCAAACACGAGCCCTTCACTTGGTTCCACCGACGTTTCCTCTTCATTTATCAAACAACTACAAAAAATGTTTGTTCTTTTCTTCATGTTAGCACAGCGTCTTACAACCCGTTTGGGTTATACGCCTATGTACTAATTACTCTAATATATTAGGGATAAGGATGATTGATTTCAGAGGAAGTGTACCCGCATTTGCGTGAATAGAGTGGAAAACCATTAAAGGAAACCACCCTCATTATACCTGACTGGGACTGAACCCTTGTTCTCCCTGGCATCAGCAGCCTCTAGTGACCGTCTATTGCGAAAGTGACGCATTAGACCATGCGGGCACCGAAGCGGGTCACTACAAAACTGGGTTCGATGCGACATATAGTGAGTGGGCTGCAAGAAGGACAACTTTATAGATAATTTTTTTTCTCCCGTGTTTCCGCACAGGTTATACGCATATATTATATAAATTACGGAAATGAGTTATAAGTTAGGAAGGTAGAATTCAGTTGAGAGGTACCCGCATTTGTGGGAGATTGTTTGGTGAAAAAACTCCGTACACTCGGCCGGCAATCAAGCCCCGACTTCCTCATCACTGGTGAATCAGAATAAATGAGTATGACATTTAGACCTCGTGTCCACAGGTATGCATCATAAAAGTAAATAGAAAAAAAATGCAACAATTACAATTGGAATATTTAGTTTTGAGGATACAGTAGTTAGAGGAAATGTACCCACATTAGCGTGGCGAGGTTGAAGAAACCACTGTGAAAACAACCCCTAGTGCAGCCGGCATAGGTTCACATCTCGAAGAATTGCCGGATAGCGATGTTTCACTTCCTCTTAAACAACCCTTTTCATCCCCATCCCTTACATTAAACCATTAATAGCCCTTGTGACTCACTTCGGTGGTCGAATGATCTAAGGTGTTACTCTCACAACAGGCTGGATTGACAATGAATGGGATATCGGGGTTTAAATCCCAGCCGCATGTAACTAGGACGGTTTTCTTTAAAAAAAAAAGCCCACTCTCCCTCCACACAAACGCGGGCACATCCGTTTTAAATTTTACCTTCCTCATTCCCACGGCAAAAACGTAGTTAATATACACATTTGCGTATAGCTCGAATGGGGAGTCAAAAAATCGGTAAAAAATAACCCTTTTGTTAAAACGTGCCAATAAAAATTAATATTAGATAAAAACTGTAAATGATGTAGTTCCGTTGTGTTTAGAAAGTCGAGTTTTTCAATTACAGCTACACCGTCTTGCATAAGCATGTGGTTGTAATCGTAACTAGAAATAGAAGTTGGCCGCTCGGGAAATATCATCTGTCTATTCACTTATTGTGAATTTCTAAATATATATCCCTCACCTGTTTTCGTACTCCGTAAAGATTCGCCCCAGAAGGGATTTGATCCTGCTCCTCAAAGGTGCTTTCACACTCCGTAAAGATTCGCACCAACATAGATTTGAACCTGTTCCTCAAAGGTACGTTCACACTCTGTAAGGATTTGCCCCAGCATAGACTTGAACCTGTTTCTCAAAGGTACTTTCCCACTCTGTAAGGATTTGCCCCAGCATAGACTTGAATCTGTTCCCCAAAGGTGCTTTCGCACTCCAATAAAGATTCGCACCAGCATGGATTTGAACCTGTTCCTCAAAGGTACTTTCCCACTCTGTAAGGATTTGCCCCAGCATAGACTTGAACCTGTTCCTCAAAGGTACTTTCCCACTCTGTAAGGATTTGTCCCAGCATAGACTTGAACCTTTTCCTCAAAGGGGCTTTCGCACTCCATAAAGATTCGCGCCAGCATAGATTTGAACCTGTTCCTCAAAGGTGATTTCCCACTCCGTAGAGATATGCCTCAGCAGGGATTTAAAACTGTTTCTCAAAGGTGCTTTAGCACTCCGTAAAGATTCATCCCAACAGAGATTTGAACCGTTTCCTCAAAAGTGTTTTATAACTCCGTAAATATTCGTCCCAACAGGGATTTGAACCGGTTTCTGAAAGATGGCTGGTTGGTGGGTGAAGCGAATGACGCCTCAGCGCTATATAACAGGGTCAAAGACCCAGTTTTTTTGTCCTTAGGCTAAATTGTACTTCACACTGTGATTAGAAATTGCACGTGCGTTGTAAATCCCCCGATGCAGTGTAACATCTTGAGGAAGTGTCCGGCTCAGAGACAGATCTTGTTCCTGTCCGATCGGAGTCAAGCTCCAACTCTCGCCATGATCAAGCCGGAAACGCGTTGTGAATTATTATCGGTGTAAGAATATCTGTCGACTGGAACGTTGCCACAATTCGGTACGCGTTTCCTGATCCGGCAAACACGTGCAAAGTCAAGAGCGCAAGCGCAATCTAAAGAAATGAACATGCCAAACAGGGAAATAGCCGGTGGCAAAAGGTGCTTGTATGTTGTAGTGTTGAGTGAGCTAAACACTAAAGAAATAAAGTACATGGCAAAAGGTGCTTGTAGTGATGAGTAAGCAAAACACTAAACAAAAACAGTCAATGGCAAAATATGATTGCAGTATTGGATCAACAAAACACAAAAAATAGACGATGGAAAAAGGTAGTCTTTTTGATTGTGTGTTTTGTTAACCGATAATTTCAAAGACCTTTTGATATCGGCTGTATTTCTGTGTTTTTTGCTCACCTGAAACTACAAGCACATTTAGCCACCGGTTGTGTTTTTGAGTGCTTTGATTACTAAACATTACAAGCATATTTTGATATTGACTGGTTTTTTTTTGTGTTTTACTTAGTCTAACCCTACAAGCACCTTTTGCCACGATTTTTTATTTCTTAGTGTTTTGCTCACGTGACTTTACTCCATTTATCTTTTTTTGTTTCTTTAATGGATATCTAACTATGAAATTAAATAGCTAACAAATAAAATACAATCCAAAACAAACATGAGTTTTCCAAATTTCAGGGATCACAACAAAATATGTAACCAGAAAAAGTTGAAATAGTGACCAATTTTGTAAAAAAAGGTTCCCAATATTGTAAAAAAAAAGTGACCTAATTTGCAAATTATTGATCAAAAACATTAAAAACACAGGCTTTCCCAGATCAAAAGATGTTTTCTGCATAACAGTAGACATATGATTTTTTTTAATCCCCTACCAATTCGGCCGGGTAAGAACTTAGTTTAACCCCTAATAGTTCATTAACAGCTGCTGTTGAAAAAAAAAAGCTAGAAAGATCTAGAACAATAAAAATTCATAAGGTTAGTTCCAAAATTAATTAATGGCTTTATGAGCCATAAAAATAGAAACATAAGTAATCACAAATTATCAATAGCAAAATTATATGATATATTTTGTCTAAACAATTATTTGCTATTTTACTATACTTCAATAAATTCAACTAAGAACTTGGATGGGGTATGGCCATAATTAAGGATGTGTTTTAATTTAGTGATGAGCATCACAAGAAAATCTAAGCTTAATTTTTTAATACATATTATATAATTAGTAAAATATAAACCTATATTTTAAGGAGTATGAATTTTTTTCTATCTTATTTTTTGTTTTATTTACAATACACAACACATGTCATTAGGGTATTGAAAGGCCTAGGTAGGCCGGATCGAAAAAGGGACATGTGGGGTCAGAGGCCAATGTTGGTGTCCAATGACAATCACCAATACGCACTAAGGGCGGTGATTTCTTTTGAAAGTTAAGCTGTGCAGCCAACATAATTACACCCTCCCTTCCCAGATAGGTAAAGTTCTTCAGCCCCTCCGCTCAAAAGACACTTAATGAAACGCAGATGAGAAACTGTACACTAAAGTATGTCTGTTTTGATTACACATTTCGAAGACTGCCGCCGGCTGCATTATGATGGTATATAGGTATTTTGTGAACTTCATTCAGGTGCACCATCATTTCAGTATTCGCAATTGAAATTATTTCTATCGTTATTTTTTTATTTTACTTCTGTCAAAGCGTCCGCGGGCCAGATTTGGCCAGTGGGCCGTAATTTGGGTACCCCTGGTCTATGGTATGACTGTGCCTAAGACACAGAAAGTGTTAGTCCCTCCAGCGCTAAGCACTGTGGTGGACATCCATTCAAATTGGCTTTCGCCTCCAAAAAAAAAGTAATTATATTATATCTTATTCTTACTAACATTTGATAAAATTGACAAAAAAGGAACTTTTAATTACTTTGAATCAAAAAAGTTACTTTTAGTTACTCGGCTTATAAAAAGTTACTTTTAGTTGAGATAGTGACTTGTTGTGTGATCCCTGAAATTTCCATTAAGTCTAATCACCCACGCCGGTGGCCACGCGGTCTAAATGTCAAAATCGTCCAGTCTGGTTTGACGGTGACGGGGAGGTCAGGGGTAATAATCCCGGTCGGTTGTACTTAAGAAGGTATTTTCTTCATTGTTTCCAGCTCTTTCCTTCCTTCAGACGTGGGTACATTTCTTCTCATTTCTACCTTCCTCTTCTCGCCAAAATTAGCACAGTTAATTTATATTAGTATAACCTAAGCCGGTGGTGAGACTAGGTGAAAACTTGAAGGCAGGTTTTTCTAAATAAAAATTAAACAGACAACTGTTAACTTTCACTAATAACGAAATATTATAGAGTTCAGACCCTTGTGTCGTCTAACATTATAAACGCACGTTGAAGTACTTCCAAATATGCAAATACCACACACAGTTCAAATCCGGAGATTTTTACTGTGGTTTTTCGAATTTTCTTTCAACACTAATGCGGCTGCATTTCTTTTCAGATACTATTCTCATATTTATTTCTTGCAACAATATTTTCTTGGTTGTATGATTTTATGTAATAGACTATTACCGGTGCTAGGGAATGAGAGTGGAGAGATCGGAGTTCGAATACCAATCAGGTGTATTGAGGGGTGTTTTTAGAAATGGTTTACCACTCTTACTCTACGCAAATGTGGATGCATTTACACGAACGTTTACTTTCCTAATAGTAGTCTAGTACGACCGATGAGATCAATATGACCTTGAACGATTCTGTCAAAACACGTGATGTTACATTGATTTCTGCTGTTTTCATTGCCTATACACCGTTTTTGCTAAGAAGGAGAAACTTCTCATCCTGTGAGGTATAGTCCGTTTCCACTATGAAGGTCCAAATTGTCTAAACTTCTCAGGGAACCCCACTGGGTCAAAACACGTGACATGGGAGCATTGACACAGGGGTCTCGGAAACTATACATAGTTTTTGCTAAGAAGGGAGAACTAAACTTCTCAGGGAACCCCACTTCCGCCAATGGGTCAAAACACGTGACATGGGAGCATTGACATAGGGGTCTCGGAAACTATTCATCGTTTTCGCTAAGAAGGGAGAACTAAACTTCTCAGGGAATCCCACTTCCGCCGACGGGTCAAAACACTTTTCTGTATACATCGTTTTCGCTAAGAAGGGGTGAGGCATTTCTCATCCTTGAAAGGGAACCCCACTTCCGCCGACGGGTCAAAACACTTTTCTGTATACATCGTTTTCACTAAGAAGGGAGAAACTTCTCATCCTGTGAGGTATAGTCCGAAGGTCCAAATTGTCAATGTAAAAATCCACTTCTCATCCTCGGATATTGCCCTTATTTCCGCCTCGCTCCCAGCCCCCCGCCACTGCCCCTCGCCCCCTCCCGGGGCTCCATAGCTGTAAGGATGTTGATAGGTATCAGTTTAGTTATTAGTTCCTTCATACCAAGAACGGTATATATTTTTTCTCAATTATCGAAAACAGATATTGCCTCAGGCAGCCCATTAAGCTTAGGCTATGAAGAACCATACGTTGTTTTCGCTAAGAAGGGAGAATGGGAAACCACGGACAGTTTTCGCTAAAAAGGGAGAATAAGAAACTATAGACCGATTTTAATACAAATAGCTTTCTGAAAGGTCTAGAACTCAACTGCTTTCTGAAAGGTCTAGAACCCAACTAGGATTCTAGTAGTAAAAAAGGCATGGGAAATTGAGCTGCATATCTCTGATCCGTATCGGTGGTAAAACGGTTCAAGGCATCAGTCTTGAAGTTAACTGGTTTGCCGATGACATAGAAGTTGAATTTCGGATATCTACCGGTTGTACTGGGGGTAATGTCAAACATACTTTTTTTTTAACCTTTTCTTTCGCTCGGTTGCACTACCGGGTTATACCCGTGAGAGCCAATCAGCGTCAAGAAGATAAAAATCATATTTCATGACTTTTTCATGAGCTACACATAAATATTCATAACGAAAAAATGCTATAAAAAGTTGTTAACTATCCCCCTAGGTTGATATTTTCATTAAAAATTTCATAAATTTTGATCGCAAAGATTTTTTCATTTCTGAGCTATATCACTGCGAAGTAGTTGTAAATTTAAGCTAATTTTGGGCAAGATATAAAAAATATCTCGTTTTCACAATGAGCTTGACTAAAAAAAATCAGGACTTTTTTAATTACTTTTATGATCAAAATCCCATTTCATGTATTTTTCTTGGCTGGTAGACACCTTGCAGAATTATCATATTGCGAGGTGTTATCTTCTACTAACACAACCAATTAGCATGATGACGATAACCTCAACCTAACCGTCCATCCAATAGACCTATTACTACTAGAGTGCGCATACATTTCTTGCCAACAGGACCAACAGGTGCTGGCACCTGCAAAACAATGTCACGGTCAAAGATAACAACCTATTGGTCGCGTCGGCGCAGCTGCATGCGCACTCTACGGGTGACAAGCGTCTTGTTTATCCACTCAGAAACCAAAACTAGTCGTCAAATAATCTATTTCTACATAATGATTTTGGTAGGAAGTTCGTTCTTGAAGGACTTATTTCGTACCAGAATCCTAATGTAGGCCCTATAGTTGGTTGTATTTTGGTAGCGTTAAAGGCCCGCACAATGATTTTTCTATTACCAAAGTACTATTATCAAGTCGAATTTTGGTGTGAAATAAGACCTTCCAGAACGTGATTCCTACCTAAAATGGTGTATAGTTGCAGTTCCAGAGCATGATGGGTCAGCAGACATTTTTGTGAGCAGTGTACTGCAATCTTGGTCTGGCAAGCGAGGGAATCGAGCTTTAAACGTGTGCATAAAAAAATAAAATCAATAGTACGCTACAATCGTGCATGCTTTCTCATATAGTGTATCATAGTTTGGAACAAGATTCTCAAATATCGGTTATCAGGAAAGTATTCCTTAATATTTTCCTCATAAAAACAAACAAATATATTGTTTCAATAATCACATGAAACACTCTTGAGATGTAAATTTCGAGCAATATTGTTAGTGATTTTTTTTTAATTCAGACTAAAAAAATATCCCTAAGTAAACAACCCTCAAATAATTGTTTCTCTAAAAAACAAGTATACATTTTTTTAAATACCCTGTCTTACTACCCGTTCAGAATACATGCATATTTACTAGTTACTTTAATGTTCTAGGGATTAGGAAAGTCGAAATAAGAGGAAATGTACTCACATTTGTGTGGAGGTTGAGAGGAAAACCATTTAAGAAAGCTCACCCTAAGTACGAGCCCCGATCTCCCTGCCATCGGCAGTCCAATCTATTTCAAGAGTGACGCCTTAGACTATGTGGCCACCGAAGCTGTTCATGCAGTGTTATTTATCATGTAAAGCACTCCGAATACATTCATTAGCAACAAAATCGTTGGAGTCATTTTGGATCCATTTTAATTTTAGAATTACGTAAAATTAATATTACAATTTATCCTTGATGCATGGCAATATAACATCATAATAGAGCATATCCCTAATGGGTAGTAAGACGCGGTGCTGAAAATAAACCCATTGAAATATAAAGTTTGAGCTAAATATAGCAAACCATTCGGCTATATCGCCAAGTAGACAGACAGACAGACAGAGGGACAGACATAAAGTGAGAAGAGACAAACAGATTGTTAGAATCACTCTTTTTGAGTTTGGGGGGTAGTACACAAAACGTCAAGAACCATCGTAATCTCGAGTTCGAAAAATTTTAACTATTAGAATCCTTTCTCTATGCGAGAAAATGGGGAACTGGGGAATACGTTGCGGTGCAAAATAACCCTCCTGCTCCCCTAATTCTGATGTAGCGACGAGGTCCTCAAATCGTTTCACCTGCGAGTGTAATGTGATTGTATTTTATTGTTTAACGTAGTGTACAGTTGCACATAGTGGAGTGTACGGATATTGTGAGTTATTTAAACATTGTGGCATTGTTTCACAATAGCAACGTTTGCGTGTAGGAGTGTGTGAATTATAAACAGGCACACCAGAGTATGCACAATAATATTTTAAAGAAAACGTGCACATATCTAGTCAGATTGCAATATAAAGAACCTTACTAGACAGTTTAAAAAGCTACTTTCATGAACATATACGTACAGCTATATGTAATTTACTTGTGTGTGTTTTTAGAATGTAATAAATGTAACTCCTATAAGGTAAACATGATTTTTAAGGGAAGACCACTTTTGACCCCCAACAGTGATTGAAGGTCACTTATATTTGACAATCTATAAAAAGTTTCATTAATTATTTATAAACTATAAAGTCAATTTAAAGAGTTATCAAAAGCTTCCAATAATAATTTATTATGTATTATTGTATTTATTTATCTTCACATTATTAATTAAAAGGAATAAGAATGTAAATAGAATTGTAATTATTTTTTTCAACCACCAATGTGCCAAGATGAGTTTCCAGTTTTCAAAAACGGGCTCCCTATGAAAATCAGACTGTAAATATAAACGAAGTTTCAATTAACTATAATTTATTTGTATGTGTTCTAAAAGGGTCTTCATATAGTGAGTGATCACGCTATAAGCAATTATTAGCATGAATGTGATCTTGATGGCTTCAGTCGTTAATATGGAGGGTGACGTCACAAGGTAAGACGACGTACCCGGAAACGAAACATCCCTTTTAGAAGGAGGAGGATTTAGAACCGTCAATGACCGTGCTTTATTGTTGATGGCAGCTTTTACCAACGATGACATGAAGAAATAAACCTTTGTTATTACTGTGTTCCGAGCGCCACGCCTTAATACTCTTCTGGACTATCTACATATTCAATATGAGGTAAGATTTAGGAAGGGAGAATTTAGAGGATGAGTATGTAGCCACATTTACGTAAAGGTGAGTTTGAACCCTGACCTCTCCGTTTAACTAAAAGTATAAATTAAAGTTTTAATATTCTTTGATTGTGTAAAGGGCTTTGGCTGTTCACTTTCCATTGTGTCGCAGTCGTGAACTGGTATTCTTTGATTGTGTAAAGAGATTTAGCTTTTCACTTTTCATTGTGTCGCAGTCGTGAACTGGTATTCTTTAATTGTGTAAAGAGATTTAGCTCTTAATTTTTCATTGTGTCGCAGTCTTGAACTGGTATTCTTTGATTGTGTAAATAGATTTAGCTTTTCACTTTTCATTGTGTCGTAGTCGTGAACTGGTATTCTTTGATTGTGTAAAGAGATTTAGCTTTTAATTTTTCATTGTGTCGCAGTCTTGAACTGATATTCTTTGATTGTGTAAAGAGATTTAGATTTTCACTTTTCATTGTGTCGCAGCCGGGAACTGGCATTCTTTGATTGTGTAGAGAGATATCTATCTTTTCACTTTTCATTGTGTCTTAGTCGGGAACTTGCATTATTTGATTGTGTGGATAAATTTAGCTTTTCACTCTCCATTGTGTCGTATTCTGGAACTGGCATCTTACAAGAGAGGCAGCCGTGGAGAATGGAAAGTATCAAGCGAAAAGAATCCTTACAGCTCCAACTCCACTTGATCACGTCAACTTATTCCCAAAGAGATATAGAATATCTATGGATGAATAAAGAGAAACTGCCAAGCTTGGTAAACATGTTTGGCTGAGCGCTTTCATGGCGGTGTGCTGACTCCTAGTGACTTACCACATTCGATTCTAAGTAAAGTCCAACAACCAAACACCAGCCCATTAATCTAGCACTTACACCCACCGGACAGAGGCGTCGGCCTTGTCTAGTCTGGTTTGTTGGTGACAGGGAAATAAGAGATTAAAACACAGGCCGGGTGTACTGAGATTTTTTCTTCTGAATGGCTTCCTTTTTGTTCATCTACACAAATTTGAGTGCATTTTCTCTAAGAAAGGAACAAATTTAATTAGGTACACAATCTATAAATTTTCATCCCTGATGGAAATCGAACCTGCGGCTCTTAGCTCGATAGCTCGCTGGTAGTGGAGCTAAAATGTCGGCCGGAACTAAAGAATAAAACATTAGAATCATCTGCACAGGTTCCAAGTGTGAACATGTTCAACAGACGGGAACATTCGTAAAAAAAAGCGACCCCCTGCTTTCCTCACTCATTAACGTGACGAAGCCTTTGTATAAACGCGCCTAGCGCAGAACTTGTAATTAGATCTCCAAGTTGGGTCATGCCACGGTCCACGGTCTGGTTGTGACATAAACCCTCTCTGAGAGAGACCCGGGTAATCCAGGTCAGGGGCGTCATCGCCTGAGCAGGGTGAGGTTTGTTGATCTCACTTTTCTCAGTGATTTTTCAACCACTTATAAAAGTTGAAAAGAAAAGGGTTGGAACCAGATATAATGGTTGAGGTTAGGGGGTTAGTTACATTGAATTTTTTTCTCGTCGACCTCAGCTGTCTTGGGGTAAAGTGCTCGCCTTAAGACCCGATGTTCGTGGGTTCAAACTCAACCGGGGTTGGCGGATTTTTACTGAGCGAGCAAAATCAGAAGCACAAGTTTCTTCGGAGGGGAAATAATCCAAGAAAGTATGCGAAAATACCTTCACCGGCAAAATTGGTAGGTCCTTTCGCTCTCGCTCATAGAAATTATCGTGTGCTGATAAAATCAGTCGGTTCAGAAAGTACACGTTAAATACCTCAAATAAATAATAAATAAAATAATACTATTTCTTGCTGGTTTTCCAAGCTCCAAGTTGAATGTTAAAATAAAATTTGGGGGGGGGGGTCAGGGGGGGGGGCTAGCTCTTATACACATATGAATGAGTATA
>CABFWB010004550.1:9260-29932 GCA_902151455.1 Timema bartmani
GTATAGAGTGCTGAAACCACAGTCCTGACACCTACTCTAGAGTATAGAGTGCTGAAACCACAGTCCTGACACCTGCTCTAGAGTATGGAGTGCTGAAACCACAGGCCTGACACCTTCTCTAGAGTATAGAGTGCTGAAACCATAGGCTTGACACCTGCTCTAGTGTATAGAGTGCTTAAACCACAGTCCTGACACCTACTCTAGAGTATAGAGTGCTAAAACCACAGTCCTGACACCTGCTCTAGTGTATAGAGTGCTGAAACCACAGTCCTGACACCTACTCTAGAGTATAGAGTGCTGAAACCACAGTTCTGACACCTACTTTAGAGTATAGAGTGCTGAAACCACAGGCCTCGCACTCTCTACCTCAGCTAGTTACCATCCATTACCTCCCCAACCACGTGACGCCCCACAAGTCAGGATCGAATGTCCCAGAGATTTTGAGCCCTTAAACGCCCTTGGGGTCGTCGGAGGGCAGGAAATACCTACACTATCCGGGGAGGAAAGACGCACCTGCATCGTCCCCGGTTAAACGGGTCTGATGAGTATGGACACCCCACGAGATAAGATAGAGGATTGGAGGAAGGACCACCTGGAATTAGGAGTAGTTGAGGCAATCAACCCCTCGGCTCAGGATTAACACTTCTGTCCCGCAATAATTGTAGTTAAATAAATCAATGACATTTGAAATGAAAATACAGCTGCTGAAAGGTTCAAATTAGAGATTTACTTGAATCCTCGACTCCTCCAATCCCTCAAATCCTAGGGTATTCGATAGACTTGAGATTCGTGAAAATCCCAACTCGAATAAAATTATGAATACTTTGGCTTTGAATAACAATTTCAAGGAATTGGTAAGAGGAACAAAATCACCAAAAAAATCACAAAATCATATTAATTTAATTAGTTTACTAAACAGAAAAAGTGTTCTCTTTGCTGCTTATGACGTAATAGAAATGACAAAAAATTTAGTTTTTTTAGTGGCATCAAGTCTTAAACAAATTTTATTTAAATTAAATTTTAAATATTTTTAACTTTAACTAAAATTGTTAATTTTTAAAGATTCTATATTTGTATTTGACCGTTCTTTAGTTAAAAAGTAAAATATGGGAAGAACTCCCTCAATCATATCCAGCAACGAATATCTCTCCCTCATTCTAACTTTTTGTGTTTAAAAAGTTTACTAGAGGGCAGGCTGTATTAGGTAAACCCACCATTTAAATTAAAACTACTTTTCAGTTTTAATACAAATAACTATTTAACTTATATACTTTGCGATCAACATTGATAACTTTTATTATATTTATTATTAGTGAAATTGTCTGTGTATTGGTAATCTATATCAAAGGTGTCATGACTTGACGTATGAATATGTGAAAGTAAATCTATTAATTATTTTAGCTGTCTTATTGTTATAATCATATTGCACGTTTGGGCTACAGCCAAATAGTTTGATGTGTTTCGTTTAAACTTGAGATTTAGATGCTACATGGTCGTATTACAAGGATAAATAGTGATTTAAATGATAGTTTTAAAATTAAGGGTAGTTTACTTTTGATTGATGTTTAAAAATAACAAATTGTTTTAAAGTGTCTATAAATAATGATGTTTAGAATGTATGTCTGGAGAGTGATGACAAGATACCAGATAAATAGCAATATTTAGGCTTCTTGTTTTTTACACAAGAGTAGCTTATTAACTATAATCTTTGGAAATGTTGCCACAAACTCTATTGACCATTGGTTCCCAACCTGGGGATAGTAGATAGAGTTAGAAATAATCTAAGAACTATAAACATTTTTTATTTCAATCTCTTTTTCCAAAGTGAGATAATTTTTCTTGCCGTGTTTGCAACAGTGGTTACCAAATTATAAGTGACCAGATAAAAGTAAGACGCTAGTTCATATGCACGTGTTTATTTTCACGCCCGAGAGCCTTAGATTCACCCCCCAGTTCTCCTATCTACCCTCCTCCTAAGCTACCAAGCTAACAGTGTGGCAACGTGCGATATCTCCTATCTACCCTCCTCCTAAGCTACCAAGCTACCAGTGCGGCAACGTGCGATATCTCCTATCTACCCTCCTCCTAAGCTACCAAGCTACCAGTGCGGCAACGTGCGATATCACCGAATCTTCAACTCTTTTGACTACAATCTAAACAGCGCTGTCGACTTGAAGTGGAACGCGATTTGCTGTGTGCTGTCAAATATTAAACCCAACATTCAAAAAGTGATGAAAACAAAATAGTACCGACCATCAAGATAATACTCAGTCATTTTTTTCAACCGACATCCTTCCGGTGTTACATTGATTTCAACCGACATCCTTCCGGTGTTACATTGATTTCAACCGACATCCTGCCGGTGTTACATTGATTTCAACCGACATCCTTCCGGTATTACATTGATTTTTGTATAAAATAAAGAAGTGAAAAGAAAATCAAAGTTTTTCCATTTTTTTAACCCCTCCAAAGTAGAATGTGGGAAGAAGGAAGGACGTGGAGGTGTGAAGATCTACCAAGGGGGGCGTTATCAAATAAAGGTTGGGAGTCACTGCTGTGAGTACGTGTGTGGGATTGTCTCCGGCGTTATCTCCTACTAAGAGGATTGTGGCTCGAACCCCACTCTGGTGTATTTAGACTGGTCTTCCCACTCACCCTCTACGCAAATATGAACACATCTCCTCTGAAACTCTACTTTCATCATACCTACATTATTATTTAATCAAATGAAAATTGACTTACAAGCACGGTCCACAAAAAAAGGTAATAAGAGGTATTTATTTTTAAATTAGAAGATATAAATTATAAGTAAACTTATACAAGTCCGAACATAGAGCCTTGACTAATTAAATCTGCTCTAATTTAATAAACACGTATTCTATGCTTGCAAAACCACTTCCACAACGCACAGGTTTTAATATTCACCTTGCGTGTGCCTCGAAACGTTATTATTTTTCCAGAAAGTCAATTAAAGATTATTCAAGAAAACAATTTGCTTCTCACACTGTGATTAAATTTGTTTTCTTACAAATAATCAAAACAATGTTTTATTAGTCACCCGAACAGGGATGTAATTAATTTAAATGCTTGACCATGGATGGGAGTATTTAAAGATGTCAAATGATTAAATTTGTTTTCTTACAAATAATCAAAACAATGTTTTATTAGTCACCCGAACAGGGATGTGATTAATTTAAATGCTTGACCATGGATGGGAGTATTTAAAGATGTCAATTAGTCTGGGTTGACTTCTCCGAGCCGCCACTGAAATACTAATGAAGCTACCGGTGTTCGCTGATGACACTGCAGCCTTCCGTAAACTGGTTCCGCCTTTCTGACGACCCCGACAAAGCACCGTCCTCTCTAGAAGACTTTACAACCAACTCAAAATTATGTTCTAAAAGTTGTATTTATCAATTCATCTACTATTAAAAACACTTATCCAAATGAAATATTTCCACGATTAATTCCTTCAGAAAGAAGCAAAGGATGTTTGATTTGTTGTTTTTTCTTCTTTTGCCTTGGTTTTGTTTTCGTGTTTATAAAATATGATACGGTGTTTAGTATTATATGTTCGTTCATATTTTAAAGTGTTCCATAATTAGTTTCGATATTTCTTGTAACCAAGAGACATTTATTGCCGGTAGCCGTTAGGCCGCTGCGTGATCAACGTTTTATAATCTTCCATTTCAAATGATGGTCCTCGTTTTAAACTGTCAGCTCAAACTAAAATATTTATCCTCCCTAACTTGTTTTTCTTTTGTACAAATTTAGGCACGTGAAGGTATAACTGGTTAGTTTATATCTACGTTTTAAGTTGATATTAAAATCATTAGACCTTTTATAAGTTATAACCTACTTTAATTTGATCGTGAATTAATAAATGAAAAATTATTTAAATATAGAAGGTAAAAAATCAGGGCGGATTGACACAGTTTAGCGTCGCTTATCTAATTAAAATGAAGGAACTTAAATATATTTCTGGCTGGTGCCAAAACATATTAAGTGTGTTGATTGGTTTTGTCATTCTGACGCAGGCTACCAACCGTTTTCAGCTGGCCTTGGTAAATAATCAAGCGCCATTTTGTGTCAAACATCCTGGTTAATCGGCTGTAAGAAACTCTGGCGAAATTAACCTGGAGAGAGAATTGGAAACCACACTGTAAGGAAATAACCCAGAGAAGGCTGAAGCTATGAAACAATAGCCTAGCGAGTTAGATGGGGCTAGGTGCTAACAATTTGGTCAAATGTACCGTTAAAATGCTCTTAGAGCACAGATAAAATAATAACAATGCACTTATTTTACTGACTGAGTTTCATGACCACGACCCTAGGGTTTTATGTACCCAAGATAAAAATCGGGTTCAAATCCCGTTGGAGTTGAAATGTATTTAATGATTTTAGTAGGATGTCCGTTCTGGAAGGCCCTTTATCTTATCAAAATACTTCTATACGATAGGATTGTGGTACGAAATAAGGCCTTCCAGACCAGCTTCCTACTAAGATCAGAGTCTATAGTCTCCCCTCGTAGCGAAGACGTGACTTTTCTCCAAGGTCTGGATACTACTGTGTGGCCCAGACCTTCAACTTGTAGATGACTATCCTTGGTGCAGGTCATAAACCAGAGCAGGAGTCGAACAATGGACCAATCAATAGCCCCCTCAAGTTCCTCGATTGTGTCGGAAACACCTGGCCGAGATTCAAACAAGAGACTTTCCACACGCACCCTTGTCTTACCAAAGATCGTCTAGACTAAATACGAGTGGACAAGATCACGTAGCTACGTCCAGCCACGTTCACGTCACACACGCAGTTGTAAGTTAAACAACACATACTTGTTGTAAGTTAAACAACACACACTTGTTGTAAGTTCAACAACACACACGTAATTGTAAGATAATACTTTAAAAATGTTCATAAGATATAAATTATTGATATTTTTGGTTGATAGAAGGATTCTTTCAAATTTTACCGTCATAAAAAAGTTAATCAAGCTCCCAAAACAGTATTATTAAATATGAACTTACACTTTCACAAAATAATTTAACATTATAAATATCTATTTATACATATTTTTATAAGTCAAATAAATGAATAATAAAATGAAAACATGTCCCTTTTAAATAAATATTTTTATTTGGATCATCAAAGCTCTCGACAGACAGAGAGACAGACTCCTTATGGCTGGTTCTAAGCGAGCCTCCCTTTGCTATTTCATTTTAGTTTATTGTTGAGTGTGGACACGACAAATTCTGATATCCAAGTAAAATAAAGCTTTTTTAATCCGAAGTCTAAGGCTAAGGGATATCTAAAATTCGAAATAACAATTTTCATGAGTATCTATCCATCTGGTACACAATAAATCAATAACCTCATAGCGTACCACTCGAATGGGCAGTAAGACGTGGTACTAAGGAAAACCCTCAAAATATGATACATATAAACACACACGTTATACATGTTATATAATACAGAGCGTACCACTCGAATGGGCAGTAAGACGTGGTACTAAGGAAAACCCTCAAAATATGCTACATATAAACACACACGTTATACATGTTATACAATACACACATTCACAATATATACATACATGAAAAACCGAGAAAAATTCAAATTCAAAACATAAAAACTTGGAAAAATACAAACTCAAAAAAATTAAAAAAGTATAGGTTTTGAACTATACAAATAATTCCTTATGAAATTCGAATTAATTTTTTTTTTTGCCAATGATTTAAATATGAATTCTATGGGGAGCCATGGCGGGTTTGAACTACCCATTTTTTCCAATTAACCAATGTGGAACTATCCAGATCCTACTGTAATGTCAACTCAGCTCCTCACAGGACATCTGAAGGCAAGAACCCTTTCCCCCCTCCGTAAACCGCAACAACACACTCTCTTGTTTCTTTTTGTGTCCATCACACAGAAGCCGTACGGAGGTGGAACTAATAACACCCTTAAGAGAGGATTGGGTGCTTTGCGGCGGCTCCCGAAGGACGAGCGAGGAAATTGGACGAGATGTGTGCGCCGCCCGCCATTGCTCTGTCGGAGTTTTCCATTTTGTCGGCCGTGTAATCTCGTCAGACGCGCCGACACATTTAGCAATTATTAATAATATGATGATAGTTTGACGCCCGGTGGCTAGACAGTGTTTTAGTGCGAAGTTACGTAACGCCCTGTGATATGTGTTATAAGTTTGAAAACGAGCTGGGCTTATAAACTTGTTATTACAAATGAGAAATAGTTTCTCTCCGAGTAAACCCATCTCTGTCATGACGTCATTTAAGATGAGTACAGGTACATTTCCCCAAGAGGAATCTTCGTTAACAACTGAACTAGTAAAACTATTGGTTCTCCCTCCCTGCAGTTCTTATCGTTACTGGTCTTAACAGTTCTCTTAGGACTTCAAGTTGAAATATCTCCTTGGTGATCAAGTTAGACAGAAAACAAGTAAAAACTATATTAAATAGTACATTATAATAGTAATAAATAGTAAAGGTTGTTCACGCGGTTCAAGACGTCAGTCTCACAACTGATGCCAAACTTAAAAAATTATGTATACACAAAAGGTTTTTTTTTTACCTAAGTTCAAAGAATATCCTTGCAAAACTTGGTTTGGTCCACGCATTTTGTAAATAATGGCGGGACGAACGGAATACGAACAGACAGATGAAATGCCAAATGTTCAAGTTAATACCAATTACTATGTCTCTTAAGTATTAGGTATCGCGAGTTAATTAACTTTCTCACAAAGAACGGTCAACTCTACAGGCCGAGCAAACAAACTCCATCGATCCTTGAGATATTTAATCCACATTAATGTCCTAAATATTTAGTTTATTTATGTTAATAATTATGATTTTTAAGCGCCGTTAACAAAAATCAAATAACTATTGATCAGCCGATGTACTTAATAATTAAATTCGGAATTAAATAAATCTATTTTGATTTTGTATTATCACCGGGTGTTACTTACTACCTGTTCAGGTTATACGCGTATATTATAATCACTCTCATGTGTTAAGGACCTATATTTGCGTGGAAGGAGGGTGGGAAACTATTTAGGAAAAACAACCCCTAGTAGACCTGACAGGGATTCGAACCCCGATCTCCTCATCCTCAGCAGGCGAAAGTGACACCTTAGGGATAAGACCATGCGGCCACTGAAGAAGGTGCCTGTCAAATAAAATAAAATTCTTTTTTTGGGGGGAGGGGGGACTTTTTCTAAGAGTTTTGTAAAATAAGAATTACCTGTAAATGTGTTTAAAATTTTAAGTATTTTTGTCAGATTAAAAAAAAATAATTAAGTAGTGATTCGAGATTTTCAAATTTATTTTTTGATCTTTTGAACATGTAATTAATCAAACACATCATTGATATACATTATGGAACGCGTTCTTAAGAGTTTCTACTGGGAAAATATTTTGCTATCTATCAGACTCGGACAAGTGAAGAGACAAGTTGCACGATACTGAACCCCTGACAACACTGCTACCACTCTTACACGCAAGACAGAGTGGTTGCTTGTTAGCGCCTGCGACTTTCTCTTATCTCTCTGTAATAGCGAGCCAATCTTTTATCTGGGATTTTCGGGGACAGTGATTCTAACATTCCTGATTGTAACTGGAGAAGATAGCTTATATTTAAATGGTGCATAACACACCATTAGTTATGTTTATATATCCGTTTCACTGGACCATGGCGATAAATTTAGGTCTATGAAATGTAGCAATGTATTATGTGATGAAAGTGAATGGCTTCAGTACATCAAGGTAATAAAATAGATTAACACTGAAAATATAAATAACGTCATACATATATAATTACATTTACAGGTGGGATGGAAGTTATATTAAAAATGGATCTTCTCTCACATTTTATTAATTTATTTAACAACTAGCTTTGGTGGTCGAACGGTTTAAGGCGTCTCACAATAGACTTGACTGCCAATGATGGGGAGTTCGAGGGTCCAATACCGGTTGGTTGTATGTACCTAGTTTATTTCCTAAATGGGTTTTTCACTCTCCTTCCACGCCAATTCAGGTATAATTCTTCTAAATTCAACCTCCCTTATCCCTAACATATTAGCGTAATTAGTACATAATTATTATGCATTTAGCATGAAATGGTGAAAGTACGTGATGTTAAAAAAGTATGTATCGTAAACAACCGATGTATCGATATGGTTTGATCCACATATCCTAACTTTAAATACCTTGTTATGTATCGAATGATAAATATATCGATATGTTAGGGGAAAGCTGCCATCCCTGGATATAAGTGTGACGAGACGCCTGTCCCAGAGACGACACGACCTGGGAACCCCGAGATCCCCCGGAGATGACGTCATGTATTGTTCCGAGAGTGGTATCGTAGCACCGTCGGATGGACGCATGCGCACTTTGATCCGAGCTTTGTGTAAGTTGAGACTGTCCGGTCATTTTACTGGCAGGAAGAATTTAGTCATGGTATTCTTCCGAGCAGGCGCGAACAAAGAGAGGACTTTCTATTCGTGTGCATGGCCAGAGAGAATTCAGGCAGGTTTGTTTGGCGGTACGGATAATGTACCTGATCAGGCGCAGGGGAAGTTCAGGGTGCTATCTCAATCACCCTCCTAAAACTGTTCTCTTAGGTTTGATAGTGCTGGATCTATTCACTGTCTTCATCCTAGACTTTCAAGTTAAAGACAATAATGGACAGACCTGAAACTATTTGTGCCTTCCTCATCCTATTATCTTGGAGAATATGACGTCATTGATTTCTATGACTTCAACCTCCAGCTCACGATGTTACACGTGGCTCTGCTGTTGAATATACCAGTGAGTGAGGGTGTATAATAGCCTCCCACCCCCCACTTGACAGGAGCACCCTGCCCTCCAATAAACCTCCTACAAGCCGACAACCCTGCCCCTAGATCCACAGGAATGTGCCAACATCCTGGACTCTCAATAAGTTCGGACCTTCCTTTCCTTCAAGCCTCTGGTTTATGACTTGCACGTGCTGGACTCTAGGACCCTACAACCTCCCTGTGCATGATGGGAGCACTGGCAGTCAGGTGTAACAACCACATATCTCCAGACTGTCTCAGACACTCCATGGGATATAAACCTGGGTCCTCTAGTCCTGAGAATGGACTCCCTTACCATTGAATCACAAGGTTGGGCTCTTGCAGCAGAGAGATGTGTTCATGAAACAACTCCTCGCCATTCAAAGAACAGAATGTAACATTTAAATACGTTGCCAGCTCTCAGTGGCGTGTCATGGAGTGTTGCCAGGATTAGCAGAGCTTGTTTAAACTGTACTAGTGAATTGTTCTCATTGGTCAGGTATCAACATTCCCATGTGAGGTGTGTAGAGTATTGTTAGTCAAATGGGGATTTAGTGGAGGATTTAATCCCAAATGGTTAGATAGAGCAATTCAATCTGAAAACTGTTAAAGCCTACTTTAACGTTTCATACGCCAAGTCCTGTTATATGCTGTATCATTTGATAGATATTATCACTGTTGACCCTAAAACATAAGTTTGTATTTTATGAAAGGCTCTTCACATAAAAAGTGGACTTTACCCTCTCCAGTCAAATCAGACCGAGGTATTAGAGAGGTTGTCCAGTCAGACCGAGGTATTAGAGAGGTTGTCCAGTCAAATCAGACCGAGGTATTAGAGAGGTTGTCCAGTCAGGCCGAGGTATTAGAGAGGTTGTCCAGTCAGGCCGAGGTATTAGAGAGGTTGTCCAGTCAGGCCGAGGTATTAGAGAGGTTGTCCAGCCAGGCCGAGCTATTAGAGAGGTTGTCCAGTCAGGCCGAGGTATTAGAGAGGTTGTCCAGTCAGGCCGAGGTATTAGAGAGGTTGTCCAGCCAGGCCGAGCTATTAGAGAGGTTGTCCAGTCAGGCCGAGGTATTAGAGAGGTTGTCCAGTCAGGCCGAGGTATTAGAGAGGTTGTCCAGCCAGGCCGAGCTATTAGAGAGGTTGTCCAGTCAGGCCGAGGTATTAGAGAGGTTGTCCAGTCAGGCCGAGGTATTAGAGAGGTTGTCCAGCCAGGCCGAGCTATTAGAGAGGTTGTCCAGTCAGGCCGAGGTATTAGAGAGGTTGTCCAGTCAGGCCGAGGTATTAGAGAGGTTGTCCAGCCAGGCCGAGCTATTAGAGAGGTTGTCCAGTCAGGCCGAGGTATTAGAGAGGTTGTCCAGTCAGGCCGAGGTATTAGAGAGGTTGTCCAGCCAGGCCGAGCTATTAGAGAGGTTGTCCAGTCAGGCCGAGGTATTAGAGAGGTTGTCCAGTCAGGCCGAGGTATTAGAGAGGTTGTCCAGCCAGGCCGAGCTATTAGAGAGGTTGTCCAGTCAGGCCGAGGTATTAGAGAGGTTGTCCAGTCAGGCCGAGGTATTAGAGAGGTTGTCCAGCCAGGCCGAGCTATTAGAGAGGTTGTCCAGTCAGGCCGAGGTATTAGAGAGGTTGTCCAGTCAGGCCGAGGTATTAGAGAGGTTGTCCAGCCAGGCCGGGCTATTAGAGAGGTTGTCCAGTCAGGCCGAGGTATTAGAGAGGTTGTCCAGTCAGGCCGAGGTATTAGAGAGGTTGTCCAGTCAGGCCGAGGTATTAGAGAGGTTGTCCAGCCAGGCCGAGCTATTAGAGAGGTTGTCCAGTCAGACCGAGGTATTAGAGAGGTTGTCCAGTCAGGCCGAGGTATTAGAGAGGTTGTCCAGTCAGGCCGAGGTATTAGAGAGGTTGTCCAGCCAGGCCGAGCTATTAGAGAGGTTGTCCAGTCAGACCGAGGTATTAGAGAGGTTGTCCAGTCAGGCCGAGGTATTAGAGAGGTTGTCCAGTCAGGCCGAGGTATTAGAGAGGTTGTCCAGCCAGGCCGGGCTATTAGAGAGGTTGTCCAGTCAGGCCGAGGTATTAGAGAGGTTGTCCAGTCAGGCCGAGGTATTAGAGAGGTTGTCCAGTCAGGCCGAGGTATTAGAGAGGTTGTCCAGCCAGGCCGGGCTATTAGAGAGGTTGTCCAGTCAGGCCGAGGTATTAGAGAGGTTGTCCAGTCAGGCCGAGGTATTAGAGAGGTTGTCCAGTCAGGCCGAGGTATTAGAGAGGTTGTCCAGCCAGGCCGGGCTATTAGAGAGGTTGTCCAGTCAGGCCGAGGTATTAGAGAGGTTGTCCAGTCAGGCCGAGGTATTAGAGAGGTTGTCCAGTCAGGCCGAGGTATTAGAGAGGTTGTCCAGCCAGGCCGGGCTATTAGAGAGGTTGTCCAGTCAGGCCGAGGTATTAGAGAGGTTGTCCAGTCAGGCCGAGGTATTAGAGAGGTTGTCCAGCCAGGCCGGGCTATTAGAGAGGTTGTCCAGCCAGGCCGGGCTATTAGAGAGGTTGTCCCCGAACTGCCAAGAAAATAAAACGGTCACATTACTGTAGCTTCCACCTGATCTGACGACATTTACTGCTGTCAGATTTACAACAGAGCTAGTCTCGACAACAGTTGCCACTTAGTCCGACAACAACATTAACAACGAGTGTTGGTTTTAACTTGTTATAAAATCTCCTCCCCCCCCTTTCACTACCTCCTCGTTATTTTGTTCAAACAATGGATTGTTTTGAAAGATTTATCGATTGTTTGCTGCGCTTTTAAAATATGAATTGAAAGTGTGTAAGTGCTCCGAGCTAGAGGCAGGCGCTAGTTGTATAAACATAAATAACATCGGGTCGTGCGAGCTATAAACACAGGACCTCTCACTATCCTGACAGATCTGGGGGATATTTAGGGCCACGCACCCGACCCACCCTCCAGGGAAGGTGCTTGGGGAATGGGGAGGGGTTTGGGGCACTCTTCTTTCAAAATACTTCTTTAACATTTTTTGTTTGTGCTTGGTTGTTTTCATTGCAACATATTCATAATTAAAAATTACACTAACCTAATTAATGTCTAATATGATATACCTCTTCTTTTCCAGAAATATGGCATGTCCAAGAATATTATATTTAATTTTAATATCGACCAAACCGTAAAATAATAATCTTTGGATAAAATTACAAAAAAAAAAATCTTGTCATTTCTGGGAACAGCCATTCTAAAACCACCGGTTGGATATGGAGAAGGCTGCTACCAATTAAATGGTACAAAACACTTCCTCTCGTCATGGTTTTTATATTTTGTACTATTGGACAGTGACGATAAATTAGCTCTATGAATTGTAGACAAAAGATAAAAGGGGATTTTTTTCATTACATGAACGTATCGAACTAGGCCACGTACAAGAACCAAAAGTTTGCATTGTTGCCACATTTAAAATTTAAACTTTTTTAGCAACTGATTTGGGTAAAACATATTTATTTAATCCACTTAGGTTTCAAATTGTGTTAATTTATCCAACAAATTTGGTACAGAATTTGTCCAGGACATAAGTGTTATATCAGAGGAAGAAGGTTCCATTTACCTCAAGTTCGGATGAGCCTTTGGAATCAAGTCTTCTGTCCCCGCAGTCAAACCTAGAACAATATCCTCTTGTACGCAATGTCAACGAGCTAGCTCTCTCAGAGAAGAGCTACATCTTCAAGCATTTCACCTGAATCCCTACACCCTTGATCCCAAGGACCCTATGAACGCACAGATAACCAAGGACGTGTCCTTGTCTCCAAACCTTCTTCTAAAGGGCAGTTCCTCAGCCACGCTCATTCGACGCGGACGAAGAGATCTCTTTCTGGGAGCAATTTCACGTCATCTTGGTTACGCCGAGAGTGCTTGTTATTGGTCCATTGTACGATACCCTGGCGTGCACACCCCCGGTATAAAAACATTAGTCGCACTTGCCATGAGAACGCTTGGACCGTAGAGAAACGGGGGGAGAGTGGTAAATCTAGCCGTGTTTTTTCAGTTGTCGTAAAACTATTAGATACGTATTTTCAGGGAACAACTGCTCCTACAAAGGGAGTTACATGAATGCAGACGCAACACTCCCTAGTACACTCTGGTAACAATATATAGAACACTTTATAGCTGTAAGAGCCCATGTGTCGGAAACTAACGAGCTACCATAACTAATAGGTTCAAGATTAGAATTATTATCTGTTTTGTAGAGTGCTCAAGATTGATACATTGAAGAACTACAGCACGTCTACAAAATGAGATAGATAGCAACAAGATATTCATCGGGCAGCTATTAAATACATTTATTTAGGGTTTTTTTAAATTGTAATGCTACTTACTTACTCTACGGCATCAGGAACTCGAAAGTTTATTACCGCACTCACAAAAGTACACCACCTATCCCTATCTTGAGCTAGTTCTATCCAGTCCACCTCATTACACTCTATCTCTTGCAGGTCCATTCTAATGTTACCCTTCCATATGCGTCTGGGTCTTCCCAGTGGGTTTACCATTCAATACCTTGAACGCGGTTCTAGATACTCCCATTCGTGTTGCATGACCTGGCCACCGTTACCTGCGAGATTTTACTACCCTAAAAATGTCTGGTGATGAAGTACAAGGTGTGCAGCTCATAATTATGTAGCCTCCTCCACTCCCCACTATCTCCATCCATTTTTGGACTAAATATTTTCCTAAGCACCCTGTTTTCGAAAGCTCTATATTTGTTTTCGTCATTTCTTACCGTAAATAACGAAAATTGTAATGTTAAAACAATAAACTAATGTTGTTATAACTGGTTAAAATAATTCGACATTATAGTTTGGATTTAGACATAAATAGAAATTAATCATTATATATATATTTAAGAACGGCGTCTTGCTGTCAGTTCGGACAATACCAAGATGTACGCATTGGGGAACGGGAAGGTTGAATTTAGGAGAAGTGTATCCACATTTGTGGAGAGAGATCGAACCCCGATCTACCTGTAATCATCAGTCCAGTCTATTGCGAGAATTACGTCTTAGACTTAGAGCAATGTGCTCATACTGGTGGTCCGTGGGCCAAATGCGGTCCTCACAATATCCTGGAGGAAAAAATAAACACAAAACCTCGGTGGTAAATGTGAAATAACTAATGATTAAAATTAAAATAGGTTTTTGAAAAGGTCATGATTGCATATTATTAAGCATTTATTTAATTAATAAAAATATGATTAATTCTATATTTTTTTAATTCTAAGTTTTTAGAGAAAACGTGTGTGCGTACTTTTTGGGAGATTAATAAACTTTATTTTCAGTAAAATTTGAGGGATTTTACCAACAAAATAAGCCATTTCTATATAAGTACATAAAATAATTGTTTATGAATTGTTGTTCATAGGCCTGTATTAAGTTGACGGATTTATTAAATAAATATCTTCGTCCAGGGATGCAAACTGATAATTATATTTGGCCCTTGGTATGAAAAACGTTGGACCGCTCTGGCTTAGACCGTTCTGCCAAAGATTCGAGAATCAAAGTTAAAGAATATTAGTAATGTTTTTTGTACTTCACGTACCAATCGTCATAGAGACCTTTGTCCTTCATCTCAAACCGATTTCCAAATTATACTTGTGACTATACAGAGACTAATTAATTTAAATAAAAGGTATAGTAAGATTAATTAGCCAAATTATAGATATTCTTCCTAAGCAAACCTTAATGAAACAAACAGAATTATTCATACTTCATTCTCGAGTCAATAAAAACTGTTTAAGAATGAGAGAAAATGCGCTGAGTAATTTTGCATATGAATGATTTCCAACCGTCCAAACCGGGGGAGCCACAATCGGGTGACGCAACACACAAGAATATTCTTTGATTAATATTCCTCTAGAAAAAAAAACTCCCCGTCAATCTTGTTCGCTTGTTGGGAAGTCTACCTCACATTTCATTAGTCAATGTCCAACGAATTGTTAATTTTTATTTAAAGAGTTCCGTATATTCTCGGGCGTAACTGATTTCCCGTCTTATCCCGCCATTTGTGTGTACAACTGCACCGCATAATTAAAATATGAACCCACTTTAACCTGATTAACCCGCCTCGGTGGCGCAGTTGGCTAACGCGCCAGTCGTGGTGAGCTCAACCGCCGAGGACGGGGAGATCGAGGTTCGAATCTCGGTCGGGTGAACTGGGGGTGGTTTTTCCTAAATGGTTATTCCACTCTCCCTCCACGAAAATGCAGGTTCATTTCCTCTAAATTCAACCCTCCAAATTCCTAATCCATTAGCGTAATTAGTACTTAAGCGTATAACCCAAATGGGTAGTAAGACGCGGTTCTAAATATAATAATAATAACAATAATAATAATTTAACCTGATTCGGTGGCCGCATGGCTAAAGACGTCGCTATTATAATGGACTAAACTGAAGATGACAGGGAGATCGGTGTTCGAATCCAGGTTGGGTTTACTGTGGTTTTTCCTAAATGGCTCTCCACTCTTTCCCCACGCAATTGCAGGTACACTTAATCTAAATTTGACCATCCTTATCCTTAACAAAATAGCGTAATTAGTGCATATGGTCATAGCCAGAACAGGTAGTGAGACGCGATGCTAAAAAAACATTTTAGTAAGGAATTGAGGGTTATTGATTTACGGATAATCCGTTCTTGGCTCATGGATGTGTCTAAAATACCACAAATTGATTTGTTTGACATTAATACTCGAGAATCAATCTTACGTATGACGTATGACATGTGATTTTGTTAAAATTGTATATTTACTAGAAATGTAATATGGACTTGACGTGTTTAGCTGCCCCACTTTGTGTTGTATAACATATTAGGACAAAGAAAAAGTGACATGGTTTATACTGGACTCAAATCATTCTCAACTATCAACAAGAAATACAACTTAACCTAGAACAACATTATCTAGTATTAGATCCCATACCTATCGTTTGTTGACTTCTAATAACCACCTGACAGTAAAAAAACACAAGGCCACACTTTAGACACAATCTGTAAACTTTTATTGAAAAACCAACCTCTTAAAAACTCAAAAAGTTGAAGTTCGAGTTGAAAATAATTGGAATCGTGTTCTTATCGTGCGTCGAAGTTTCTACATTTTTCCTGCAAATGTTTGAACATATTTTTCAAGGCAATACATTAAAAAAATATACATTTTAAATTATCTACACGATTTTAACATTCTAAACTTATATTTAAAAAACCGCAACCATGACAATTTGAAAATTTGAAAATTTCCTTAAAGTTTTTCTTAACGATGACTTGCCATGACATATGTCACATCCGTTTTTAACAAGCAATCCAGGGTCGGTTTAATCCCGTTCAAAAACAAGCGGCAAGGTTCATCCATACCATCATTTACTGTCCGCACTTAGAGGAATCCGTTTGACAACCTTCAAGTAACACTCAGTACAAGTGAGAATGAGCGCGCAGGCGCAGCTGAGACATTTCCTTTCTCACGCTTGCACCACCGACAATTACAACTGTGCCATCAGGATTTATAAGATAATCGCTTTGGACGCGCTTCTTTTTTTCCCTCCCCGATCCATAACCACATCTTTACATTGTCGTCAAACTCTCGGCGGTCATTTTCTTTTGAATATTAATACATTATGCATGCAAATCCAAACAAAAATGATATGCGATGGTTGGGGGAGCCATTCCTATTGCATCATTAGTCAGAGCTCGGAATGGTTTTTCACATCATTTGCATGTCTCAAAATCTTATGATGCTTTTTTTTTAGTTTATAAATGTAGCCTTTCATTGTCACCTTTCGTAGTTGTATAAGTGCTCATTAGATTTCTAAGACGTCACATGCACAAGTCATAGAATTATAGTTTCATGAACAAAAAAAAATGTAGTTACAGGTATCGTTAGAGACTCTTCGTCCGTTTGACGGAAGAAAAATCGTCATGTTTATATTGTGCAGACAGTCCTATACAAATATTATATTCTACTGTGCTTGGAGATGAATAAAGCGTATGCACGTGTTACTACAGGTGTAAACCAACCCCGTGGTGTAGTGAGTGGTCAATGCACCTAGCTACGAGTCACGGGTTCGATTCCCGGCTGGTATCTTGGTTATTTTTCTCGAAAGGGGAATCACTCCAACGGTCACCAGGGTTTGGTTAGTTAGGCTTACTTAAGTTACGTTGACATGTTATTTGGCTTCACCCCGTCATATTCACCATCACCTCATCTCATCAGGACATGGAACGAGCCTCTACAGAAAGGTTGTACTATTAGTACATTCGGGTGTCCCCTGGACAGCGGTACATTAGTACTAGATAATCTTTCCACAAACTGGGCTACAGATTCATGTAACCCAAACATGGTATTATTATTTATACAGGTGTATTAGGTTAGAACAAGCCCTAGTCTGTGGGAAGGGTCGGCCTATTTGTCTTCAAACGTCCCTCAAGTAATCTATTTGTATCATCAACTGACAGCTTGGCCACACTCTCCGTGGAGACCGGTACAAGGATATCTTAGGCAACAATCTCCTTAGAGACCGGGGCAAGTATCTCTGGGCAACACTCTCCTTAGAGACTGGGACAAGTATCTCTTAGCCACACTCTCTTTAGAGACCGGGACAAGTATATCTTGGCCACACTCTCCTTAGAGACCGGTACAAGGATATCTTGGCCACACTCTCCTTAGAGACCGGGGCAGGGATCTCTTGGCAACATTCTCCTTAGAGACCGGGACAAGTATCTCTTAGCCACACTCTCTTTAGAGACCGGGACAAATATATCTTGGCAACACTCTCTTTAGAGACCGGGGTAAGGATCTCTTGGCAACACTCTCCTTAGAGACCGGGGTAAGGATCTCTGGGCAACATTCTCCTTAGAGACCGGTACAAGGATATCTTGGCAACACTCTCCGTGGAGACCGGTACAAGGATCTCTTGGCAACACTCTCCGTGGAGACCGGTACAAGGATATCTTGGCAACACTCTCTTTAGAGACCGGGGTAAGGATCTCTGGGCAACACTCTCCTTAGAGACCGGGGCAAGGATCTCTTAGACGTTGGGGCAGGACAAGGATCTCTTGGTGAAGTACCGTCGGTAAATAAGTAAAAAAACACTGTAAAGGTCAAGGGAAGAACTCAAAATGTTGACAGAGAATAGACTTTAATGGCAAAGCTACGTTTCACATGAGGAGTTAGAGTTATCACCAGGATATCAGTGTATTATGTCCTGACAATAGGGTAGAATTCAATTGAGTGAAACCCGTTTTGATGGTCACATGATCTAAGGTGTCATTCTAGTAACAAACTAAACTGCCTAAGACGGGTAGATAGGTGTTCGAATCCATGTTGTGTGTACTGAGGGTGGTTTTTCCTAGATGGTTTTCCACACTTCCTTCACGCAAATGCGGGTATATTTAATCTAAATTCAACCTTACTCATCCCTAGCACATTAGAGTAATTAGTAGAGATGCGTGCAACCCAAACGGGTTGTGGGAGGCTGTGATAAAAGATAAAAAGTGTCTCAGAATAAGATACGAACCAGGATGTCTCAGTGGTAGAGCATTTTCGTGCAAAGCCAAAGGTCTAGGGTTCAATGCCAGTGTCCAGGGTGTAATACTTACTTTTTAGGAACTTGGATTCGATTCCTAGTGAAGATGAAGTTTCTAGGCCTTGGTTTTTCTGTTGGTTACACGTGTGGATAAGAGTTAGGTTTAAGTGTGGTCCTGGGTGCGAGCAGCCCAACTTGCACCTATAAACTAACAATAATGTAGAATATACTGAGTGTGGCAAACTCACTGATGCAAGTCGATTTGTTGGAGAGATAAAATGTTGATTGTTCTAAATCTGTTTTTTGAAGCTTACTGAAGCAAAATCCCTGCACAATTACGTTAAGTCATAGCTGCACATGGATCATTTTTTTTTTTAACTTTGAGATTTAATACTTTATGACAAGCTTGCAAGACAAAATAAGAGGAAATAAAGTTGTATTTCTTTTAGGATAATTGCTTGAAATTACTGTTGTCCGTAGTATTTGGGTTCACAACTCTTTTTGGGATCACTTCTTTTTTCCCCCGATTTTTTTATAAGGGATTTTTTTTCCCACAGAAAGTGGAAAAAATTGCCGAGAAAGGTCACATACAAATTTTGCTACAAAAGGGTAAAAAAAAAAATAGGAGAGTATAACCTTCATTTCTTTCTTCTTTGATGAAGGCAGAGGGCGGAGAAGTTTCACATAAAAAAAAATGGGGAGGAATTTTAGCCACTTTTCCTTATTTTCGATACGACGCAACATCCTTCAAGTTCTGACAAAAGGGGTATTAAAGTAGGCCCCCGATAGCCCCTGTGGCCATGAAACTAATTTGGGTTAGGGAGCAATTATTCCTCCAAAGCGAGTCATCCGCTTCTTTCATTCTTCAAGGTCGACTAAATCTAGGTTACGAAATGTTTTACGACAGGAAATTCGCCCAAGGGCATAACTTCCCATGCTCGGGGTAGATTCTGTTGGATCTTCACCAAGTGCGTTCCACAGCCTCCAACCCCCAGACCCACAACCACCATTCTATACTCTCATCCTCCACATGCCCAATACCCTCACGTCATTCTTACAAATAAATATATCCCCCCCTACCCCCATTTAGATTCTCACCAAATTGTACCCTTGTTTCATCCATCTGTACGCCAGAAAAATTACTTAATTTGTTAAATAACAATAATGTTTAGTGTTTTATTTTTATTCAAGTCGATTCAATAGAAGTCACCTTTGTTTATTGCTAGATGCTCAGTGGTTAGAGTATCGGCAAGCTAAGCCTAGGGTTTGATTCCCGTCTACAGGTGTCATTTTCCCATTTTACGAGGATGACTCTTGATACAGCTATGTCCGTAACTTGAAGATCATTTCAATCCTCCAAGCTTCGCCACTCAAGTACAATCAATTGTACAATCATTAGCTTTCTTCCATAATATTAACATGAGTTCATTTTAATGGTTCGTCACCCCTGCTCTGAATTGAGAAGACAGGAGTTTAATTCCAGCCGGTGGCACTGAAGGTATTTTAATTCTTCATACCAGACTTTTCAGACTAGTATGGTCACAAGGGGCACATTGAAAATTGATAATAGTGGGGGGTACATAGAAAATTGAAAATATTGGAGGGGTTCATTAAAAATTGAGAATAGTGAAGAGGGAGCACGTTGAAAATTAAAAATAGTGAGGGGGCCGCATTTATTAAATTTCAAAATTGAACCATACTAAGTTTTTAAAAAACTCAATCTTGAACTACTAATTATTACAAAAAATAAAATTAAACTTTTGTGTCTATAGCATGTTAAAACTTTTTATTTTACAAGAAATTTAAAACTTTTTTCTCTACATCAATGGTGCGAGAGAAAACATACATATTACATACTACCATACGTTGTACACACATATTACATACTACCATACATTGTACATATATATTACATACTACCATACATTGTACACACATGTTACATACTACCATACGTTGTACACACATATTACATACTACCATACATTGTACATACATATTACATACTACCATATATTGTACACACATGTTACATACTACCATACATTGTACACACATGTTACATACTACCATACGTTGTACACACATATTTCATACTACCATACATTGTACATACATATTACATACTACCATACATTGTACACACATATTACATACTACCATACATTGTACACACATATTACATACTACCATACATTGTACATACATATTACATACTACGATACATTGTACACACATGTTACATACTACCATGCATTGTATATACATATTACATACTACCATACGTTGTACACACAT
>CABFWB010004550.1:43241-57781 GCA_902151455.1 Timema bartmani
GGAGTTACGTCTTGCTTGTGAGGACTGAGGAAATACTGTATGTAGAGCTCTAGGAGTTACGTCTTGCTTGCGAGGATTGAGGAAATACTGTCTGTAGAGCTCTAGAAAGAGTTACGTCTTGTTTGTGAGGATTGAGGAAATACTGTATGTAGAGCTCTAGGAGTTACGTCTTGCTTGTGAGGACTGAGGAAATACTGTATGTAGAGCTCTAGAAAGAGTTACGTCTTGCTTGTGAGGACTGAGGAAATACTGTCTGTAGAGCTCTAGAAAGAGTTACGTCTTGTTTGTGAAGACTGAGGAAATACTGTATGTAGAGCTATAGGAGTTACGGTTTGTTTGTGAGGACTGAGGAAGTACTGTCTGTAGAGCTCTAGAAGGAGTTACAGCTTGTCAAATGCCGCAATCCCCTTGACTGACAAATATTCCAAAGCTTTTGAAATGACTATGGGAAGAAAGTTAAAATAAACATATCTAATGAAGTAATATTTTATACATTTTGGTGGTTGTGGGAGGGGATTTTCCCCCACCCTACTCCCTATCCCCCTAACCCAATCCTTAACGAAGAGTTTCAGCGCCAACTTGCTGTTTTCAGTATTTTTTGAGGCACAATTTTTTAAACATTAAATAAAGGTTTTAATATGAAAGTTGATAATAACTGTGGGGTATAAAAGTTCAAATGCTTTTTGTACTATATCCATTGTTTAACAAACAATAGTAAAGAAAAAAAATGTCAGAAAATTAAAATCAACGTGAAATGCGTATTAGAACATAAAAAGAAAGAATAAAAAAAATATTCCCTTTTATAGATAGCTCCGCTAACCTCACCACCATCCACTAATATCACAACCACTGTTAGCTCCGCTAACATCACCACCATCCACTAATATCACCACCACTGTTAGCTCCGCTAATATCAACACCATCCACTAATATCACCACCACTGTTAGCTCCACTAATATCACCACCACTGTTAGCTCCGCTAATATCACCACCATCCACTAATATCACCACCACTGTTAGCTCCGCTAATATCACCACCACTGTTAGCTCCGCTAATATCACCACCACTGTTAGCTCCACTAATATCACCACAACTGTTAGCTCCGCTAACATCACCACCATCCACTAATATCACCACCACTGTTAGCTCCGCTAATATCACCACCACTGTTAGCTCCGCTAACATCACCACCATCCACTAATATCACCACCTCTGTTAGCTCCTAGTTAAGCATAAAGCTCATTTCCATCGAGACTAAACTATCGATATTTATATACACAACTTGTTAATGTGAGGAATGCCAGGCCTCCACCGTGGTTCGGATTCCACGTTAAACTGTAGGTCCTCCATTTCATCATAGGTCCTCCATTTCATCTCACAATCACCCTACCATTACACATTAGCGTAAGTGCGTGTAGCCCAAACGGGTAGTAAGACACGGTGATAATAATAATAATAATAATAATAATAATGATGATATTTATATACTGCTTCCATACACCCACAATAGATCTATTTCTCTCTCACATTTTTGCAACAGTATCGTGATACAATTTTTTATGTTTTAATAACCTTCGTCATAAAGTCAGGCAGAAGGCAAAAGTTGCTTTACATATCTTTTTTTTTAGAAATGTTAGTTTATTTTCGGGAGATAAATGTACTAACACCGTGAGAATAATCGTGTAAGCTACTGCTACACTTTACAAATGTTACTGCGCCGCTTATGAACAGGATCAAGTGATCGCCTGCCTCTGGATATAGCTCGGTCTTAATTGCCGTTGAAAGGACCACCAACATTTTTACTTTAATAACCTCAAGGCTTGTCATTATTACCTTTGGTAAAATAAACACGACAGCTGATCACCAAAAAACGGACAACACACATTCTTTAAATAAATAAAAAAATCTTAACTCCTGTGTATGTTTTAGAAATATCGAACAAGAAAAACACTCACATAGAATTTATAATAAGGGGTTTGTTATATGAATTTAAATTTTCTTTATGTCAACAAAAATATTATTTTTTTCCCACCCATTTTCACGGCATTTTTTTTTCTTCCTTACTTCACTTTGAACACTTAAAAAGCATCTGCTTCGTGTGAGCTAGGTGGTAGAATTATAGTGTGATTTAATAACAGGGTCTGAGAGGTTGCAAGCCAGCCGGGAGCGAGATCACCTGCTACCCTCATCCCTTATTAACATTCAGGACCCTCTGTAGCGACTACCCCTAGTCAACGAGATTACTATGATTGTTTTTAGATGTTGTTAGCGCCTTGAACGGCAGCTCGAGTAAACTCATCATTAATCCTACTCCTCGTGAAGATTCGAACCAAAGCCTTTTTACAGGAGGAAAGTGGTCTACTGAGGTGCCATCACCGCGTCTTACTACCTGTTCAGGTTGTACACATATATAATAATTACTCTAAAGAGGTAGGGAGGAAGGAAGTATTTTAGAAGTAATCTACCCGTATTTGCATGGATGGAGACGGGAAACAATTCTAGGTAAAACCACCCTCAGTAGACCCAACCGAGACTCGATCTCCGATATACCCGTCATCAGCAGGCCAGTCCAACTAGAGAGTGACGCCTTAGACCCCACGACCACTGAAGATGGGATAGTACACATATAGGATGTAAGTCGTGTAAAATATCATTGAGGGCCTTCACGTGGCTGAGAGCACTAAGGCACTAGATCTGGCTGCCCTCACTCAAAGTCCCAGGTGCTAATAGCCCAGTACAGAGCCGGAGAACATTTTTCAGAGCTCACGGCCGATAGGTTGATAATTACATTTAAATAGTTTACAAGTAGAATATTGAACATTTTAAATATGCCATAAAATGCATGAATAATTTACTTATGATATTATGTATCTCTAACTAACACTGTTCTTAATATATATATAGCATCAAATCCTGAAATAGTAAAAGCTTCAAAATGTTTGGAATGTGGAACTTCTCAAATGTGTTCCATTTAATTTGATAATATTATTTTAGGAAAGGTGTTAAAAATATCTTTGTAGCACAGTTCCCCCCCGATATAACAAAAATAAATGTATTCAGATTCAAGTTGTACAATGCAACATAGCATCAGAAGGCTTTTAACACTCTCGGTTAAGGGTGGGTCCAGATATGAGGGGGGAGGGGGGATGAAATTATCATCAGTGAGAAAAGAGAAGAGGGGGGATACAAACTAAGTCGATTTAAACTACCTTCCTGGATCCCTTCTTTATTAAGACTACCAAGATTCAAGACATGGGTGCTCTCATTTTTTTATTTTTTTTTCTGTTTCTTTCAAGATGGCCTAGGTATCTGGTATTTGAATAGATCGGGCCTCGGGAGGGAAGGCAAATTGCCCCTTCAGACACCCCAAGTGTTAAATTAGAACACAGGGAGTCGGTCGCCCAGACAAAGCTCTCCAACCCCCCCACCCCCCGCCCTCCCCTACTTGTCTTGCACTGAACATGCGTAATCCAACACGCATGCGCAACCCTTTTCTTCTCATAAATCTCCTTTGTGAGGCGCTATTAAAACAACCTGTTGGTGATGAACTACGGACCCCTCACACCAAATTGCTANACCCCCCGCCCTCCCCTACTTGTCTTGCACTGAACATGCGTAATCCAACACGCATGCGCAACCCTTTTCTTCTCATAAATCTCCTTTGTGAGGCGCTATTAAAACAACCTGTTGGTGATGAACTACGGACCCCTCACACCAAATTGCTACCGACATAGAAGGGGGAAGGGGCAACCATTTTTCGGGAGAACAAAAGAAAAACCAAGACTATACCTAGGTGTTAATTAACTTGATACGAAGATTTTTTTTTCCCTTCCATCTTCCAAAGGGTCAGTCTATTAAATCAAGTATAAAAAATTTATAAAAAAAAAGTGTTGTAATTTGACTGGGTCTACGTGAGTTTGATTTGGTATTTATTACATGTGTCCATGAGATAGCGCTGGGTGAGGTTAAGTAAATTAGGATCTAAAGATTATTTTTAGATTAGAAATTTCATTCCCAGAGTTATAAGTGGGGGCCTAATTGTCCCATGAAACCACTTTTTTTTGTCTTCCTTCCTTTATTTATCAACATTGTTTTCTCTACTTATTAGCTCGTACAATGTTATATGCTTATGTACTAAGACATTTACCCGAATTTGCGTGGAGTGACAGTGAAAACACATTTATAAAAAAACACCACCCTTAGTACACCCGATGGGGGATTCGAACCCGAGGCTCCCCGTCATCAGCAACCAGTTTATTGTTAGAATGACGTTTAGACCACCCGACCAACGAAGCGGGTCCCCCTATTGGTTATAAACTAAGGACATAGACCCCTTTTACACCAAATACATCAATTCCTCATTGAGCGATAGTTGGTAGTGATAGTTTTTGCTTTCGATTTTTATTATTAGTATCACTACTATTATTTTGGCTTTGATTCATCTTACTCCTTTTCTTACTCTATCATTTTCGTGTACAGAAGGTGTGTGGAGGGGGTATAGGGGGGGTAAAAAATCTAAACCACCCGAAAACCAAACAGCTACCCTCTAATTTAGGTGCATTTAACACTATAAACAAGCACAGGCTTAGACGCGCTTTAATTTTTATCATAACACTTTAATCTGTGTCTGTGCGTGATGTGTGTTTAAGGGTGTGCACGCACAAACACACAAATACACACTCTGACGTGTTGATCGAGACACCTTTCATATCCAAACACCACACTTGCTCTCTTTCTTCCTCCTTGGACAGGCAGGTTCACAAACAAATAGAGCAGGGGGGAAGAAATGGAAAATTTAAAAGAGTAATCTACCACCAATTAATTATTTTAAATCTTTTATTAGGTTAAATTAATGATAGAAACAAATCCGTAAATACTTTCCTGTATATAAATTTCAAATTTAAAAAATCTGTAGGCTTCCCTCAAATTAATTTATGTATTAAAAATACATTGACAATGTTATTCATATTTCAAAATACTCCCCAGGTATACATTTTAAACAAAATATTTAGTGCAATTTTCCTAAAATTTCAAAAATAAACAATTAATAACCTGTTCCTAATTTTAGAGCTAGAATTAAAATCTGATTTTTACGATTGAGCGGACATGAGATAAAAAGCAGGAATACAACTTGACAGTTCATTACTTACACATGGGTTTTAAAAAGGCCTAAGATTCAGTTAAAATGAACAAACTATACGAAATTTTAATTTAATCTTGGATACCCAACAAACTCATAAATCTAAATGAGGTAAATGGAAACTATGAAAAGAGTACATTTGGAAAATGCACGCTATTACTCGGTCAGTAAGTTGTTGACATCTCGCCTGCTGTCCAAGAATGTAAAACTCAGAATATACGAAACAAAAATGTTATCGGTTGTCCTCTTTGGGTGTGAAAGGTGATCTCTAACCTTACATAACGAAAAGAAATTTAGGGTGTTCGAAAAACAAGCTGCTTAGGAAGATATTTGGTCCAAAAGGGGATGAGGCTATTGGGGAATGCAGAAGGTTACATAATTAGGCCTGTACTCACCACATTACATTGTTAGGATAAAACCAATCTCACAGATTACCGTGGGCAGGCCATGCAGTGTGACTGGGAAAATCTAGAACTTTGTTCAGGATACTGACTGGGAAACCCAATAGGAAGAGAGAATTGAGTAGACCTCGACTCAGATAGGAGGATGACATTAGAATGGATCTGAAAGAGATAGGGTGTAATGAAGTGGACTGGATAGAACTAGCTCAAGATAAAGATAGGGTGTAATGAAGTGGACTGGATAGAACTATCTCAAGAGAGATAGAGTGTAATTAAGTGTACTGGATAGAACTAGCTCAAGATAAAGATAGGGTGTAATGAAGTGTACTGGATAGAACTATCTCAAGAGAGATAGAGTGTAATTAAGTAGACTGGATAGAACAAGCTCAAGATAGAAATAGGGTGTAATGAAGTGTACTGGATAGAACTAGCTCAAGATGGAGATAGGGTGTAATGAAGTGGACTGGGTAGAACTATCTCAAGAGAGGTAGGATGAAATGAGGTGGACTGGATAGAACTGGCCCAAAATAGGGATAGGTGGCGTACTTTTGTAAGTGCGGCAATAAACTCTCGAGTTATTAGTGCCATAGAGTAATTAAGTAGGTAAAAATTAAAATCATAATATCAGCCCAAGGCATGACCATATATCATCTAAGCCTAAAGTTTACATTAAATACATATAACAGTTTTGACTGTATTCCCAGCTACAAATAGACAGACACCTATATGGACAGACAGACAGACATAGGGACCGATACACAGACACCCATATAGACAGACAGACAGACAGACATAGGGAACGATACACAGGCATATAGAATTGTAATACCCACTTTTCTGAGTTTGAAAATTTCCCCATTACAATTCTTTATCCACACAAGAAAGTAAAAAATAAAACGATATTTTCTTTATGATATTCAAAATACATCTTTATTAATAAAGAACATCTTAGATTAGTACAGCCTAAGCGTGTATAGGACAACTGGATTTACATTGCTCAGCTATTTGTAGCCAGTTCTGGTATAGGAAGGAAATTAAGAAATTACATTAGGTAGCCAACATGGCTGTAGATAAACGCTGATAGTTTTAAGATTGTTATTATTGTCGTGTAATAGCTTCCGTTGTGTTAAGGGTAAGTATATTCAATTAAATTCATGTTGAAAATGTACAGATGCAAAGCTCCTGGTTGTGTGGAAATATATTTAGTTTTGTATAGGCTGAAGAATCTTACTCAAAAGACTGAAACCCGAAATATTATTAAAGAATTGTTTTATTATTCTATGAAATTGTTAATTTAGACATTTATTTGAAGGAATCAAAATAATTAGTTGCTGCTCTTAAGCATTTAATCCAAATTTTTTGGGTAAAACTTCGTTTTCTCTTGGATCAATTGTTCATGTATTATTTTAATGGTTTTAAGTCTCTCAGCTTGAAGGTTCATGTTTTATTATAACGTTGAAGTCTCCCAGCTTGAAGGTTCCTGTCCTATTATAACGTTGAAGTCTCACAGATTAAGGGTTGCTGTATTATTCTAAAGTTGAGGTCTCCCAGCTTGAAGGTTCCTGTCTTATTCTAACGTTGAAGTCTCCCAGTTTGAAGGTTCCTATCTTATTCTAACGTTGAAGTCTCCCAGCTTGAAGGTTTCTGTCTTACTCTAACGTTGAAGTCTCCCAGCTTGAAGGTTCCTGCCTAATTCTAACGTTTAAGTCTCCCAGATTGAAGGTTGCTGTCTTATTATAACGTTGAAGTCTCCCAGATTGAAGGTTTCTGTCTTATTCTAGTGTTGAAGTCTCCCAGCTTGAAGGTTCCTGCCTCAATCTAACGTTTAAGTCTCCCAGCTTGAAGGTTCCTGTCATATTCTAACGTTGAAATCTCCCAGCTTGAAGGTTCCTGTTCTATTCTAACGTTGAGGTCTCCCAGCTTGAAGGTTGCTGTCTTATTCTAACGTTGAAGTCTCCCAGCTTGAAGATTACTGTCTAATTCTAACGTTTAAGTCTCCCAGCTTGAAAGTTGCTGTTTTATTCTAACGTTGAAGTCCCCCAGCTTGAAGGTTGCTGTCTTATTATAACGTTGAAGTCTCCCAGATTGAAGGTTGCTGTCTTATTCTAGTGTTGAAGTCTCCCAGCTTGAAGGTTGCTGTCTTATTCTAAAGTTGAAGTCTCCCAGCTTGAAGGCTGCTGTTCAAGCTGGGAGACTTAAACTTTAGAATAAAAGGCTGCTGTTTTATTCTAACGTTGAAGTCTCCCAGCTTGAAGGTTGCTGTCTTATTATAACGTTGAAGTCTCCCAGCTTGAAGGTTGCTGTCTTATTCTAAAGTTGAAGTCTCCCAGCTTGAAGGTTGCTGTTTTATTCTAAAGTTGAAGTCTCCCAGCTTTCCGCCTTCATTGCGGCGACAAGGTTACGTACCAACCACATCTTCCCATACCTCTGGAACTGACAGACTTTATGAAAGCTTCGTTAGCATTGAAACAGACTGTGAGCGCGGCTCATTCTTGAGTACCAGGAACGTGTGTGAGTGTGAAAGAGAGAGAGTGAGAGAAAGAATCGGTTGTTTTTTCTTTCACAGGTTATCCTTATAATGACGCTTATTAAATTCTACTCTTTTATAAATATTGACTCAACGCGCCTATTTGCCAAGTTGATAATAACGCCTCCAGCATCAATATCTTCCTCCTCCTCTTCCCTTTCCTCTCTATTGTTATTTGTGTGTCGGTGCTTGAACGTCTCGAAGAAAAAAGCAGGTGTTCTCAATAGGTAACTCCTACAGTCACGAACGTAATTATTTGTCTTTGTTATCGGTTAAGGAATTCAAACCAATAATAATGGTACCTTGATTGTATCTGGTGTTTAAAAAAAAATCAAAATAAAAAAAAAGCGAAGTGACCTTGCAAAGTTTATAGCAGAGACTTTATAAATACACGTAAAAAAAGGACAACCGTATAAGTGTTAAGCTTTGTAAGGTAAACAATAAGTACTACCTTTTGATATCATGACTGGATTTTAAAATGTCTTCTGGGTCCCATTATCTTGTCTTTGTTTAATGGCGTGTTTAATTACCGTGTAAATTATAACGCGCGATAAGGATCGAAGCTAAACGTGGACCGTATGTGGTTTACAACACCAGGAGTGATAATTTAATAGCTCTTCATCCTCCGAGTCCTCTTTGTTCTCGTTCTCTTGGAACAGAAACTGCTGGGAGAGCTTAGGTTTGAGAGGAGAAAATGAACAATGTCTAGCACGTGACACCTCCATTTGATATAGTTTCAACGGTTACTGATTAATATCAAGGAAAGTTTCAAACTATATGTTATCCGCGTCTCAACGAACGGGCATTTAGGCCATTGGGGCAAGGCTCGACTCAGAAGAGCTGTACAGCCTGATATTCGTAGAAAGAGCCTTTTAGGGAATACATTTTTGATTGTTTTGTGACCAACAAATATTGTACCATGATACTAGAGCATCCAGGGAAACATTAGAAAACTGTCAGGAATAATATTAGAGCTGCAAAGAAGAGTAATGTAGCTCTTTGAGAAGAGTAGGGAGGAACCATGCATGGTATGACAAAGAATGTTCAAAATTGATAGAGGAGAACCTTTTCTGACAGCTATCAAAGCTACTAGATATACTTTCACGTATTCATACGCCAAGTCATGTGATCTGCTGCTAGCACTTTTGATATAATTATATCATAAATACATATAAAATAACAATAATAATATGCTAAAATGTTATCAATTTTGGCTGTATTTTTTAAAATATAAAAGTCCCTTTAAATGAAAATTGAACTTTACTTCATTACGATGCTGTTTGCTAAAAGTTTTTGTATTTGAGGAAGTCAACGTATACTTTATACACAAACTGATTTATAAACAAAATATATTAGGATTTGGATAATTTGGCATTGATTAGTTCGAAAATTTGTATAATTCGAACCCACCATTGTTCCCCATGAAATTCCTATTCAAATAAATGGTTAAAAAAACACACACATTTAATAAGAAATTTAGAAGGAAATATTAGGATATTTTGAACTCTTTTATAACGTTAATTTTTTCTAGTTTGTACTCATTTCAAAGCCAACTTAACGATCTTAATTAAAGCATCCCATAGACCGAGAATATCAAATAAATGTTGAGTTATTGACACATAATAAAAGAGAAAGCGGGGAATTCTACACCGGCGGCAAGTGGGTTGCCTAATATAGGGGAAGTGTTGGCTCGGCTTTCTGCAATTCTGATTTAGCCTGCAATTTACGTAGCTAATTTTTGCAAGGGTTTATATCTTGTGTTTGATTTTTTTTTATGTAGGCCTATGTATTTATAGCGAATGTATGTTTTATATAGCATACATAAAACATGTGTGTTTGTATGTAGCATATTTTGAGATTTTTTTTTAGTACCAGCTGATTAGATACTCATGAAAATTCGGATTTTGGATATTTTAAAATATGTTTTGGACTTCGAATTTAAAAAGTTGTATTGTACTTACAAAGAAATCTAATCGAAGGCAGCGCTACATAAAAAAAATGAACAAATGTCTTGAGATTGGATCCAAAAGTAAGCTAAGATTGTTCTAGAAAATGTCGTAGATTTATCCACGGTCTTCTAGACGAGTTAGACGGTCCCCCTATCCACTCAGTCATGGGGAAGGATACCGTTGATATTGCTCTGTTTGCTATAGAAATTGTAGACTATTTACTAGTTCTCAAATCTGTATCAGGTAAAAATGTTCGCCGTTAATTCAGTGCCTCTGTTACATGGCCCGAGCAGTTAGTTTGTACTAACAACAGTCCCTAGTGTGTGTGGGAGGGTGGGGCAGTGGGGGTGGAGGGGTGGCACCCTCCATTCATTGTTATAACAACTACAGATGTCTCCGACACATGGAGCAATCCTCAAGACATTCAGGTAGTTTCTACCACACAGAGAAAACTGTATATATTATAAGAACAGGAAACTAACATTTTGCAAAAGAGGATTATATCTGATAATATTTCGAAGTTCTTAGAATTTACCACTTTTGCTAACATTTCATCCTATTTGGTTTAGGATTATGCTCAAAATGGGGTATTCACACATTTATTATCAACTGAAACATGCATTGTGGTATGAGACTCTGTAATAGACTAAATCTAATTTCTTACTTTCAGATTCTTTGGAGTTGAATTGATTCAAAAACCATATACAACTATATTATATAGTAAGTAATATATTAAAATATAATATTATCCAAGCAATTGTTCAAAATTTAAATTCATAACCAACCAATCTATATTTAATTTACTCTTATACAATTTATAACACACATATGATCCAGCATATCCAGCTGTGATATATTCAGGAATATACAGGCCAATTTTCAAAGGAAGAATTTTATCTGACAACTGTAAAAGCTACTAGAGCCACTTTCATATTATATTCATATGACGTCATGTGAGATGCAGCTTTCACTCTAAATAATATAATATCAATCCTTATGAAATTACAATAAAAATAATATAATAAAATTGTGTTTTTTTGTTTGTTTTTTAGCACTGCGTCTTACTACCCGTTCGGGATATACGCTTATTTAGTAAGTTTACTAATGTTTTTTAGAGATTAGGAAGGCTATATTTAGATGAAGTGTAATCCCATTTGCCTGGAGGGAGAGTGTAGAACAATTTTAGAAAAACTACCCTCAGTGCACCCTACTGAGATCAAGATTCGAATCTAGGTAGGGTATACTGAGGGTAATTTTTCTAAAATGGTTTTTCACTCTCCCTCCAAGCTAATGTGATTACATTTCCTCTAAATATAACCTTTCTAATCCCTAAAATCCATTAGTGTAATTACTACATAAGCGTATAACCCGAACGGGTAGTAAGACGTCGGGCTGAAAATAAAATAATAAAATTAAATGGTTGCTTTTTTTTATATATATATTCACTTAACTAAAATAATATAGTACTTCATCAAAATAATAGTATACATTTACGACATCATTAAATATAAGGAAATCGGCTCTAGCCAAATATAGAGTCGGCCGATCACTAATTTCTATGCTATCGTCAATAATCGAACATGAATAGTTTTGATACCGTAACTTGTATTGAAAAGTTGACATACATGTCCAACATCGGGGCCGTATTATCGTGTTAATATTATTTCATATTGAATACAGATCTTCTAACTGGAAGACCATATTGTGGCCTGTCTTTAGAGTTTTATTTTCTTTTTAACTTTCATCTTCAATATCCCCCCTCCCATCTTACACAATATCGCTGCCAAACCTTCGTCTCTTTAGACTCTAAATAGATCCTTCAAAAACTTTTTAAAACTATTCATTCCATCCCTTGGCCATTTCGCCTTTCAGTCCAGTTAAGCTGGAGGTTGTGATGATCGACAAAGATATTTAGCGCCGCGGGGTGTATAGAACCTTGGAGGAACTAGCAGAGGGGGGTCCAGCCTCAAAGCTACCGGAGACAATATTACATTATAATACAATCACATGCAATAAACAATAAAAAAAAACAAAGTAGCAGATAAAATAAACAATTTTTTTGAGTGGGAATGAAACGTTATCATAATTTTATTGGTCCTATCTTATTTAATTTTGTGAGAGTAACGTCCGAGATACTCGCATAATTTCTCTAATGGGGTAGGGAAGAGTAAAATAGAATTTAAAGGGAATGTACCCTCATTTGAATGGAAATGTATTGTAAAAAAAACCTACATATTCGACCTCCAAAGGGATGAGACTGACGACTTTTTCCGCGTGTCCAACGATCATATCGTTTACGTTTGTAAATAATGGTTTCGATTTTCTCCATACCAACTCGGTTTTAGCTACGCGAAACGCTAAATATCTGTCACTAATTTATTGATTAACATAAAACATACCATATCGATGGTCGTGTGGTCTAACGCGTCACTCTCATGTTGGATTGGAGATCGAGGTTCAATACCCGGCCGGTTCTCCACCCTCCACCCACGTACATTCAGGTACACTTCCTCTAAAATTCTACCTACCTCCTTCCTGTTCTATTAGATCAATTAATGTACGCGTATAACCCGAAAGGATACTAAAACGCGTCGAAAAAAAAAGAGTAAAACAATTTAATTTGTTAAATTACATCTCCAATTATAAGAAACTTTGTCTACATTATTTTTCGATTATTTAGTAAAATATTATAAATCTACTTCTTGAAAGAATTTTAAAAGTGAATGTTCATGACAACGATAATAATTTTAAGCTGGTCAATGTTGGAGTTGTAAACGTGTGAACACATCGATAGAAAATGTTAATCAACTAATTATGTTTTCATTTATTTGAGGTAATTAACGTGCACTTTCTGAACCGACTGCACGAAAATGTCTATGAGCGAGAGCGGAAAGGCCTACCAATTCTGCCGGGAAAGGTATTCTCACATCCCTTATAGGGAGGGCTCTTTAAAATGCCACAACCGACATGGGACAAGACGGGCTTACTTCCCCTCCGAAGGAAATTGTGCTACGGATTTTTATCTCTCAAGAAAAATCTGTTGAACCTCGGCTGGGTTTGAAACCACGAACCTCTCAACCAACTAAAGTTTTAAGAACCGTATCACCTTTGAGAAAATTTGTTCAAAGAAAAGCCTGTCTTCCTCTGGATTCACGTTCACTGGAAGAACAAGAGCAGAACTGAAATGTGGTCACGTGAAGAGTTCTGAACCAATCACAAGAAATCAGCGTGAGCTCCGTTGTTCACTCTGCACTAGTGGAAACATTCTAAGCTTGGTCCGCACTTCTTCATAAAATATGCTTGGAAGAACCAATTAAATTTAAAAACCAACAAACCCTATCATTGCGCTTGCACCTACAAAGCAAGATACAAGAAGGCAGCTGCATCTAATGTTGGCAAATGATTTGAAATAACTCGTTAAATAAAAAGTCTGTAATTCTAGTTCTGGGTTGATTTATTTCACTACATGACACAATAAACAGAAAACAACTATCCTGATATTAATATAAAATATGTTGATAATCAGCTGTTTCAAGTTTGTGTTGCAACTCATCACGGGTCAACATACAGCGTGTGAATGGTTGCTCTGTATCTTTGCGCGAACGTGTGAAACAAGTTTTACTCCCCTAAAAGAAATAAAAATAGTTCTTCCAAGACTTTTAACCAACACGATCAGTATGAAAGGAAAATTCATCGAAGCATTCCAAAACAGGATTACTTTTTAACCAATTTCCCTTTTTAAACTAAATCCCTGTTGCTCTGGTTCTATACACACACACACACACACACACACACACACGGTCCTATGTGGGGAGGGGGATGATGGTGGAGGGGGTAAGAAAGGACCAAACTGTTGTCAAACCTTCCATCCTTCAATGAAACATCCAATAGCGTTTTTCTGGGGCGACCAAAAAAGATCCCGCAAAGACCCCCCGCCGGCTATTCCCAAATACTTTAGCTTCTGAAATATCGTGTGGGCCCCTTCCCTCCCTCCCATTTTTGTGTATAGATCATATTATTCATCGCTTACAAGCTTGTCCCGCCAATGGACGATGAAGAGTTTGCGCACAGAAAGCGTCTACTGACACGTGAACGAGCAACATTTAGAAAACCTTCAAGCAAGTTCCGTCCACGTGGCTGAGCCCGTACGAGTGGTCACACGGTCTAAGGTGAGGTGACCATTGGTCACAGAACTAACGCAAATGTACCAGGTGGATTTTTTCCCCACCGATCTTTTAAATAAACTAAATGTAATTTGAAATTTCTGTGGATTAGATAAAACCCTTCTTTCTATCGCCGCGTCTTACTACCGGTTATACGCATGCGCACTAAAAACTCTAAGGTGTTAGGGTTGAGGAAGGTTGAATTGAGAGGAAGTGTGTCCACATATACGTCGAGGGAGATTAGAAATAAAACAAAACATTCCCAGTACAACCTGCCGGGGTTCTAACCCCGATCTCCTCGCCACCGACAGTTCAGTCCAATACGAAGTTGACGCGTTATACTATGCGACCACCGAAA
>CABFWB010004551.1:0-57769 GCA_902151455.1 Timema bartmani
CATCAGCCAATCAGAGCGAGGGGGCGTGGTCACGTGACCAAAACCGACCAATCAGAGCGCTGTACTATCTGGGCGTGCTATCTACTCACGTATATACAAAATGTCTTCAAATAATTAGTTTAAAAATGACACCTCGACACGGGAATTGAACAATGGACATTTTGCTTAGTAAGCCAATACTCTTACCACTGAACTAACAGGATTCATCCCATGCTCAAAGTCCTTCCCTCATAATTTAAGGTTGAGTCTGTGATGGACATGTTGAAATCGTCTGATACATTTGAGCGACCAATAGCATCGCAAGCTTTCATATACCACAGCCATCTGTGACCCGGTAGGACTGTTATGCTGCCCACTACAGTAAAATCTCCCATAACCGCAACTCTAACATCCAAAATCCGGCATATCTGGAATGGCTAGCCGCATTTTTGTTTATGTAATTTTTTCAGTAGCTGAACTGCCAAATAAAGGTTTTTACATCGGTAAAACCTTTATTTGGTGAAATATACAAATCGAAAAAAAAAAGTTAAAAGAAAATTTCAGACGATTTTAAGAAGAAGTGATAAATTTAATATTGTTTTTGTTTAAGGTGATTGGCCCTTTTAATTTGGCGTGGAAATGCAGAGCCATGGGAGCAAAAGGTTTTCTTCAAGAATTCCTATTGATTTGCAATTTTCTTTTCTGAAACTGTTTTTTCAAGAATAGAAGCATGTTGATTAGTTATATTTTTTATATACACATCTCCTCTATAATTTTAACAGTGATCAAATATCCATAATACAGACATTTTTCAATACAAAACTGCCGGCTGTATAGAAAAAAAATGTAACACCTAATAAACATTGATACACTATAAATAGTGGGGATGGCCAGATAGAACCCCTATTCCTATAACGAGTCTAATTATTCACATCCAGTTTGAGTACCGTTATAATTGACCTATATTGCTAAGTACAGGACTGTGAGTTTACCCCTCCAATTTAGACCCCCTTTCCTCATCCGTAATTTATTCCTCACGCCGTTCGTTAATTATTTTGTATGTGTGCTTATTAGATTTTATTGTGTGTCCCATGCCCATTAGTTTTTAATGTGTGACCCATGGTGTGCACTCTGTGTGTCCAAGTAGTTTTTATTTATTAGTGGGAGAACGTGCAGTCCATGGCGTCGGGCACTCCTCCCACGACGTGTTGAGAAGCATCCTCTCTCGACAAATGTCAAACATAAAGTGATGAATTGCTATGATATTCCACATCCGGGGCCCCACTAGGTGGTGATTATACTAAACATGTTCAAACAGGAAAATACTGGGTGGCACTGGCTCAGTACGGCATTGTGATTTTCACATCCGCGAGAAATTTACCGTTACTCTCCGGGGGGGCCATATCATTACTCGGCCTGGGCGGTAAGGCTAATTTATTCCCCGTACCCTCGTTCCTGATTTTAATGTGTGCCCATTGGCTTTTATGTGTGCCCATTGGTTTTTATGAGTGCTCATTGGATCGAAATGTCTGGGACTGACGTGGGAGGGGATCGTATAATCTTGGGCATCGGGAACTCCTCAAGTGACGTGCTGGCTCGTAAGGAAGGGGGTAGTATCCTCTCTTGGTGATTGCCTAACATAAAGTGTGAGCTATTGGCAAAGTCTCGCTGTGATTTTGCCACCTCTAAGTGTAACCCTGTTACAACACATAAAGCTAAAAGGTTGTTTGGCTCTCCATTCCGGCCCCAGTTGACCCGTCTCAGCAGGGCAACGACTCCACCAACACACCGCCACACGGACAATATGAGACAGACTTGAGGGGCTGAGGTTCGCTGCTCACCATGATAATTCTGCCTCGCCCAAGAAAATAAGACGAACGAGATGCACGAACTGGATGCGCTCCGTCAGCAGCGTTTGTAAACTTAAATAACTGTTATCCAGCGCGCGTTTTGAAAGAACGTGGACTGTTTGAGCATGAACTGGAAACATGCTACCCATGACCCCTCTCCCGCTACTTTGGTTCCCGCGCCTTGAGAGAACGACATGGTCATGGGTATATAATGGCATGGTTCATTAATGCAGATCACACATTGCACTCTGATCACAAGGTGACCAACCTGGTCATAGGATAGTTAATAGTTAGATATATGAATTTGTTAAATTGTGTTGGATGCTGGCAGTTTATAATATTAGTTGTATTATTTTAAAGGTATTGATAATATCTATAAAGGTATCAGATGCAGATCACATGACTTGATGTATGAATATGTTAAATTGTGGTATTTTGGTATTTTTAGAAAACACAAACTTTTGTTTGCATTCAACATCAAAGTTGTGGATCACATGATTTGACATAAATACCGTTCGTACCACTATGACAGTAGATAAAGAAACCCGTCGCTAATGGCGGGGTGGAAGGCAGGGGGGAACAAACCTATTGAATGCAGTCCTTAACTTTAACACACATAGAGAGTAAAAGTATAATCTAGTTAAATAAGTTCACTGCTGTAACTTCCAGGTTTAATGCTTAGTGTGCGTACCATAAAATTACTTACATAGAATACTGTCAATCTCAACCAGATCCCTATAGATGTCATCATTGTAGTGGCTGCTTGAACATACACGTTCCACCCGCTGAGGAACGGTCGTGGGACGGGTGGTAGGTGCTACTCCTTTGAGATCGCAATGTTCTAAAACATAATTATGGCACATTGTTTACATGTCAGTAGTTTGACCAAAGAACTCTGGGGGAGTTTAATCTTGTTACACTCTTCAATCCACCCACCCATTCTAAATTGTCTGGTACCAAGGTTATTTGTACACCAACCTAAAACAAACTTTAAATGAATCTCACCTCTCTACCACTGAAAACAAAGTATTTGGGAGGTCCCGATTTGAGAAGGGTCAAAAAAATATGTCCTGTCTGCCTGAACAAACAGTTTAGTTACAAAACTTGCCATATGATGCAGCTATTTCAGCCAAACAAACTCCGTCCTCTGTAAAGTTCTCCAACATGGCTCTGATGAACTATTCCCGTTCGGCCAATCTTTGATAAATCCTAATAAACATACACAATGTATTTAATTTGGGTCGAAAGATACATACAGTCAGTCAATAAAGCGTCTAATGTTAATAGGGTATAAAACTAAATTATTAAATAAAGTCCCTGTTAATATTATAGTTCATTATTTAAAATGGCTATATGGTTTAAATGAAAGAAAGTCACCGTTAGTAAACTAAATTATTAAATAAATATGAGTCATCATTATTTAAAAATTGTCTATAAGGTTTAATAGCACTGACAAAAATAAATAAAAGTCATAGTTAAATTCATAACCTAAATGTTAGGGGTCAGTAGTTATAAAATGTGTAACACTTGATAACATAAATAATGAAATAATGTTGTCCACAATGTTTACATACCTTCGTTTACTCCGTCAGGCAGACCTGCTGTTGTCGTGCGCTTGGAGCTCATTTTTTTTATCTTCTTTCCGCTTGAAGGCTAGAAGTAGAATGAGAAAATTTTCAAATTGCGAGGGTTTTTATACAAAATCTCATCCGGATGTAGCCTACATATTTTCTCGCCTCCTATTGGCCAATAATAAATTTTAATTTAGCATCGTTAATAAATTAGAGGTAATTTACCGTTACTTGATCAATTGTGTCTTGATCATCGTTGCGTACTGTCACAGCTCAAGAACCGCAACAGATATCGAGGTTCGAATCCCTGTGGTCACTCCATCATCTAATTATGGTGGAGGAGATTGGAATCTAATCCCTTCTGGAAAACTGTTGGTAGCTCTCCCTCCAGAACATTATCTTAATTAATCAATAGACGTTTAGCCAGAAAGGATGCGTGTAACCCATCTAGTTATGGCGGTGTAGGTCGAGGGGTTCGAATCCCCGCTGTGGTGTACTGTCACTAGTTCTCACTTAATAGTTTCCCTCTCTCTAACTCCACGTAAACGCTGGAACATTTCTACCTTACTCGTGGTACATGTTGGTATGGTCTGCGCATACAACCAATTTTAGTAGACTTGGGATAGCGGCCTCCTAGATCACTGTGAGGCTTAGTGGCTGAATAGTCAAAGGTGTCACTCTCGTGTTTGGCTCGCCTGTTGAGAACAAGGAGAGCGTGGTTTTAACCTCAGCCGGGTGCACTGATGGAGATTTTTTTCCACGCAATTGTGTGTACACTTTCTCACCCCTATCATATTAGCGTATAATCCAAGACGCGATACTTTGTATGGACCTCAGACATTAACATTGATCGTCTGCAGATTACATGACTTTACGTATGAGTCCTTTACCGGTGGTCACTATTTCCCTGACTTGACGTATGAATATATTTAATTTGTTTGGTAGAAAGAACAAATACAAAATTATATTTTTTTGCAATCATCACTGACCATGGAACAGAACTATAGTATGATTCTGGTAGGAAGAGCAGTTTAAAAACACAAACTTTATGGACAGATCACGGACTTGCCGTATGAATATATTTAACTTGTTTGGTAGGAAGTGTGGTGTGTCCAGCTATTAGTTGTCTAATAGTCTCTGCTTTAATATAAGTTAGCTATCAAAAGTTCCTGTTACAGATCACGGACTTGACGTATGAATATATTTAATTTGTTTGGTAGAAAGAACAGAACTATAGCACTATTCTGCTAGGAAGAGCAGACAACATTGATCATCTGCTGAAAACATGACTTGACGTATGAGTCATTTACCGGTGGTCAGTATCTCACTGACTTGACGTATGAAAATATTTAATTTGTTTGGTAGAAAGAACAAATATAAATTTATATTTTTTATACTAAACATTGACGTAGGAAGAACAGTTTTAAATACAAACTTTCTGCTCCTTATCTATCAGATCATGGATTTGCGGCATGAAAATATTTAAGTTGTTTTGTTAGGAATAACCGTTTAGAATCGGTAGGAGGAACAATTTAGAATATTCACACATGACTCTTGAAGTAATAGTGCTTTTCGGTCAAAACCCTAATATAGGATTCCTTTACCGTAGATAAGAATCAAATCGTTAATAGAGTGTGGGAGACACTTAGCACTCACGTCATGGTGTGACACAAAGATTCGTGTCATGCTGCGTAATAATTAGGAAGCTGACCAGTATTTTCCTTATTGAACATATTTAGTACATTGATCAGCGAGTAATGAATGCCCTGGGGTCCCGGGAAAGTAAAAATTGTGATGTGATGGCCCTCGATAGACACACAAAGATCCGCCTCACGTTGCGTAATCATTAGTGTCCCCTGAGCCAAACCACCCAGGCCGAGTAATGACATGGGCCCCCCGAAGAATAACGGTAAATGTGTTGTGGATGTGGAAATCACAACGCCGTACTGAGCCAGTGCCAGTCAGTATTTCCCTGTTTGAACATGTTTAGTATAATCACCACCTAGTGGGGCCCCGAATGTGGAATATCATAGTGATACATCACTTTATATTTGACATTCGTCGAGAGCGTATGCGTCTCGACACGTCGTGGGAACAGTGATCGACGCCATGGACTGCACTTTCCCCCACCAATAAATAAAAACTACCCGGACACCAGAGTGCACACCCTGGGGCACACTAAGCCCGATGCTGAAGTCCGCACCCAGGGACACACATTAAAAACTAATGGGCATGGGGCACACATTAAAATTTAATAAGCACACATAAAAAATCATTAACGAATGGCGTGGGGAATAAATTACAGATGTGGAAAGGGGGTCAAAATTGGAGGGGTAGAATCACAGCGCTGTACATAAGCAATGTAGGTCAATTATAACGGTGAGTGATTAGACTCGTCATAGGAACAGGGCTTCTATCTGGCCATCCCCACTAAATGGTTGAAAATATTACTATAAAAATTTCACTTGCTCTCGAGAAAACTGATATTTCCAAACGTATGATTTTTCTGCAAAACCTGTCCGGTATCTAGCGCCATCTACTGTTTCCGTGGTCCATCTGTTACTGTTGGCGCGAAAGGATACTTTGGTCGGTTGTGAAGACACGCCCCACCTTTCACCCTCCCGCCCACCATTCCACAAAATAGGTTTTAGTCCTGCACTCGACAGGGCCAAGGGCCTTAACTTTGTAATGTTGAATACCGGTAACCATTTATTTAAATACTGTATCCACTGTACATTCATATAGAAAAAATACTTTTCTGTAACTGTATATGTTATGTAATTTACTCGTATAATATTTTTAACCCTTTAACTCCTCAGTGGGGTATTATTTTCATATCCGAAAATTTGCTTATCCGAAACGGGTTCAGCCTCCTTTATGTCTGTTATCAGAGGTGTTATTGTATAACGTACTAGGTGTGTGCCAAGTCCACTTTTTCAATTCGAAGCGAATTTGAATAGAATATATGTTAATATTCTCGAAGACGAATCGAAGTTTGAATATTTTTCGTTAGTTGTTTTATGCTTGAAAAAAATGTAATATATATTATTTAGCACCATGTCTTACTACCCGCTCGGCTTATATTATGAAAAAATTATATTGTCGTTATTTATATTAATTTATGCACTAAAATTACTTGGAAAATGTTTCATTGCACGATTATTTGTAATATTTTGTTTCAATCTGATAAATAAAGCTATTACCACAATATGCAATTCTTTTACTTCAGATTTTTCCCATATGAATATTAAATTGTAAATGAACAGCTCAGAATGGCAATAATTGAACATAAATTGAGTATTTTAGCTGTCAATATTTTTTATTGCCGAAGCTTTGAAGCCTGGATTTTTTTCGAAGTGAAGGTAAGCTGATGTTTGTTTCAAAGCCAAGTCGAAGTTTCAAAGCTTCGCTATTGTATATAATACAAGACTGTAATTTAAGTGAAATTGCAAAGATTATCAACACCACACAGGTTGGAGATTATTGTAGTTACGGCATGTCCGTATGGAGGAGAGCACACATCTAGACACGGGAATCAAACCTCTGGACTTTTGGCTGAGCTTGCCAATGCTCTACCTCTGAGCTATCCAGGATACGTCTCCAAATGCGTCAAGTTAAATTCCAACCTGCTTCTCAAAATAGCTTCGAAATCCCTAAATTGACAACATCGTAAACTCCGATGCTTCATTGTCTGTTCCTTGAGATTTACTTGATTAGTCCCAGGAAAAGCTAACAAGGTAAATTCGAGGAAAAATCATAAAATATTTACTAGAGTTAAGGTGAAAGTTTAGGGGACGTGAGAATAAAGCCAATATATTTGCAATTTTTATTGCAAAACATTTCTTTGGTCCAAATAAATCAAATATTGTTCCAGTACAAACATTGAGTTTAATTTTCTTCACATGATGGTATCAACCATTGTTGATTATCTATCTGTCAAGGGTGTCGTAGAATGTAATGAAAACTGTTTCTCTTCATTTAAAAAGTTTGCCATCTAATGTCGCTGTGCTCATGGCATATTCAAGAACTGTAGTTATAACCATATGAAGAAAATTAAACTTTATAAAATAACTTTATAACAATATTTTATTTATTTTGGCTAAACAAAATGTTTCGTTATAAAAACTGGAAAAGCAATTAACTTTTCTCGCGTTCCCTCCCACCTCACCTTAATATCTTGCATAGGTAAGAAGGAAGAAGGTATCTAGAGGAAAGAGAGGACCGGTAAATCCTCCTGAAAGCCAATAACAAGCCCAGAAGCGCCAGACTGTCGGAGCCAAACCTACAATTATACTCCTACCCCCAACACTGCCGGGATCATTACTGGCCCACAGGGTTGCCTGCCACGTCTAATTCGAAAATAATTACTTTCTTATCCGGGTAAAGAAAGAAAAAATCATCTGACCCTCTGGTCATTTCTACGTTCTGTTTTCGTGTAATGATGTTTGAAGTTCAAGTTAAAGGCCCCATACGCACACACACAAAAAAAAAAAAAAAACACGGCGCACCTCACATAATTGCTCTCGCTTTTATCTTAAAATATACATTTAATAAAAACTCATGAGATTTATGAAACAAATTAGTAGGTATATACATTGTTGTAGAAACAATAAACCAAATATCATAAATGAAATAATATACACTAAGCACAAGAATTAAATTCATCTTGAAAGTCCTGAATTAAAAAGTATATATATTTGGTTTTAGCTGAGAAACTATTGGTTTTATAAAAATGTATTTCAAATAAAAGATTTATATATTTTTAATGGTACTACAACTTTACAATGATAAGTTATTTCGTACCTATAATAGTGGCGGGGAAATGATGAAAATTGGAAAATTTTCTTCATCTAAAGTACCCTAAACTCATTTTCACCAGAAAATGAGAGTTGTCATCTCGTGTATAGTGATAAACGGTGTATAAATATAGAATTTAATCTAAATCATTGGAGCGAATTTCGAGAAAATCAATTTTTTTCTCTTTATTTTCCCCCAGTAAACTAACCTTAAATTGAGGCTAGAGGGGGGGGGACATTATGAAAACCCCAGATACCAAGTTTTAGCCCAGTCGGTAAAATAGTTTCAGCTCTAGCCCGAGGTACAGACAGACAGACAGACAGGCGGGATTGTGAAAACAACTTTTTTTTTTCTGGAGGCCATGAAACGTCAACATTTATCAAATCTCAAGTTCAAATATTTTACGATCACAATACTTCTCTACGAGGTGTCGAGTGAAAGTAAAAATTTGAATTGGCTGAAAGTTTCGCGGTGTAGTAAGATATTTTACTAGTACAGTCCAATCTTCATAGAAAGGGCTTTATCTGAATGCTAGAAAATCTACTAGATCTACTTCCACGTAGTTACAAGTCAAGTTATGTGAGCTTTAATAGCTATAAAATAACACTAATAATATTATTAAAATGTTAGCAATGTTTACTGCAAACTATTTTATTTTTTATTTTTTTTTCATAATTGACCAATATACCCCCTAATCTAACATCTTGATACCTTTTAAAATCACATATATGCTGTTTGTAAGTCATTCACGCTTTATCACCCTCCCCACCCCTTCCCTTTCTCTCCAAAGTCCACTATTATTGTGAAAAAGGAAGCCCAATTATATAATTTACAAAAAAAGTATAAGTTATACCAAGAATCGAAGCCAGGACTCTTAGCTCAGTATTTAAACATATGCTTGCTAACTTTTAATGGTATATTCTGATATTTTTTTCCTCCGACTCTTTAGGGTACACTAAAAATAATTTACTTTTTACGGTTTCATTTCAGAAATATTTATTTGTTTCTTAGAAAAGTGTGATCCTTTATTCTCTTTCTGAGAACGCTGTTTATTTTTTACAAACAAGCTAAAATAAACCATTATTCGAACAAAATTTTACTCGGAAAAAATACTGCCTTATCAAAGAGATAAAGTCGTGAAAAAATATCACTGTGGCTATTTTAATATCTTCCATGAAATAACATTTATGAGTGCAAATATAACCCAACAGTTGGGAAACTCTAGTGTTTTTGAACAATAAACCCAACTTTTTTTTATATGGCACTCCTTTCAAAATAAAGTTGGTAACAAAGTTGTATTTTATTCAAGTTTCAACAAACAATTAACACATATAGGGCTTGGACGTAATTGTACTCTAGTGTATGACTACTCTCAGAGCTAGCTGCCATATACCTTAATTCAGTCGGTAGAGAGAATATTTGTCGAGCAAAGGGTCATGGGTTCAATTCCTGACATGCATAAAAATGTATAATTAGTGATATAAGAGATTCGCCGTTCATAGGGCTGTTTTTTGGTCGGAGGTCTGGTTGTTGTGTCTGTTCTTTAATTAAATTAGTTTGTAAGTCGTGTGCTGGATATATCAGTTCAGAAAGTGCACATCATAATCGTTTTATAAGAAGTTGAGGGAATGTTTCCACCCCATTTATATTTTTCAAAGTAATACAGTATTACTTAATGTGTCACTATACGTTTTAAGACACAGAAACCGTATTAGTCTTGTCTGGTTTGTCAGTGATAGAGTGGTCGGGCTTTGAACCCTGGTTGAGTGTACTGAGGTGTTTTTCCCTGCAATGTCCCCCACTCTCCCTCCACACAGATTTGAGCGTCTTCCTCACAGCGGATCGTCCGAGGCTTGGATGGGTAGTAAAACGCGGAAAACCGAAATAAGCCCTTTTGGTTTTGTTTGGTTTTAAACGGCGTTTTAGTAGGCCTACCTATTCGAGTTCATTATTCACGTTAAGGGAGGAAGAAGGTAGAATTTTAAAGGAAACGTACTCATAATTTCGTTGAAAGTGGGAAACCATTAACGAAAATCCACCCTCAATAGGGATACACCCAACAAGGATGCTAACCCCTATCTCATCACCAGCAATCCAATCTAGCAAAATAGTGACGTGGTAGACCATACGACCAACGATGCGGGTCAAAGCAATAACAAAGTCACAGTCTACTTTGTAATTTTCTTGTTTTAAATATTTAACTTTCACTTTCTTACAAACATGTATGTGAATGTTTAAATTTTATAATCTAGTTTTTATTTAACTATTTTTCATATCAAACTTAACTCATACAAGCCTCATAAACAAAATATAACAATTTCTCTAACTTTCTATTTAAAATTAATGTATATCTGAACAACAAAGATAAAGATGGAAAACTTTGAAGGGTAATCCATGATGGAGAAACTTTTTTTTTAACAACTAACTTAAAATAAAAAAAATATCTCATTAAGGTTGCATTGTTGTGGAACTTTTTACTCATACGATGAAGACTAACTCTATAAAAGTTTCAATAGAATCCAAGATTGTGAAAGAGGGATTCCATCTATTTCTTTAGCCAACTCTTAATGGACCTCTAATGAAAAGTTTTCTTCACAAAGATTGGAATTATTGCTTTCAAAGCTGAGAAGACTTTTCTTCATCATAGACGTGTGTGTGTGTGTGTGTTTGTGTGTCTATATATATCAAATAGAGCGAAAGAGATAAAGAGATATTGCCAATAATATGGCTCAATGCTATTTAAAGAACTCTTGGAAATAGAGGTATAGTCAATTTTTTTCAAAGTGTTTTTCAATTCTAGGTATTCATTGGAAATATCTCCCCGCCGTCGCCGCCCCCCCCCCTCCCCAGAAGTATTTGACTATTATTTAAATATATTTACTGCTTATTAATAGCATAATTTGCCACTTACTTATTTGTTCCAATAAAAGCTTTATTGATATTGTTCATTAATTATGTTTTTATGGAAAACTGGAAATTAAGATTAAAATAAAGACAATTAAGCTGGCTGAATAAGTTTGTGCGTTTTTTTAAATTAATTACTATTTTTTGTTCTAGAAATATATATAAGAGAACAACACTTGTTTTGGAAGACAAATAAAAACGCCTCTTTGGGAATTGACAAAACCTCTTGGAGTCTAGGTAAATATATTAATGTAAAAACAACTATTCAAAAAAAATATACAAAGCTTCCTTTTATTCAGGAGAATATATTAAATATTGCAACAGCTCTTTGGATTGATAAAACCTCTTTGGTCCTAAGGAATATTACAACACAGATCTAGGGAAATATATTAAATACTACTATACCTAATCGAATTGAAAACACCTTTTTGAATCTAGTAGAATACTGTATTTGGTGCTTTCTTTTTTATTTTAGTCCAATTTTATTGGGTATTCTTGTAATAAATATAAAACCCTCATTGTTTGGAATTATTTTCATAAACATATAAATAGACTCATTCTGACTTTCCACCCATCACTTCACCCACTGCGACATTAATGTATATTGAAAGCGTACTTTCATTTAATCCCGACACACGAAGACAAAGTCCCAATAGTGACAAAGATGCCAGCTATTTAATTTTCAAGTACTCAAATTGTAGCCCCATATGTTTCATCTGTAATTTTTCCTATACGACACTTTTATCAGTACAAGACTATACTTTGGTTCTTTGTTCATTTTAAGATTGAGAGATGAAATTAGAGTCGGAAGTTAGTGAAAGAGAAGGGACAAAGAAAGAAAGTATGCTGTAGCCTACTGGCATTGTATTTTATGGCATTGTAACGTAAGGTCCATCATGGAGGGGTAAAATAGGGGTAGTTAGGCCTACTGTAGATGGAGAATCAAGGGAAATAGTAGGATAGTCAGCCTGAGGTTTATAATCGAAAAAAACAATATAAAGCTAATTTTCCCCCTATCAACTACCCTCATGTAGACTGGTGTTAATCAAAATTCCTCAACCCTTCCCCTCTTGTTTCTTACACCACCCCCTCCCGAAATCCAAAAATGCACTGTTTCCTATTATCGGTGCTATCTCAGAAACTAATAATCGTAAAATAATGAAGCAATTACATAATTAAACTTACTTAAACTACTTCCAGGCAGTTCTTAATATTCCTTCATTCATTCAATGGCGCAACAGTCCTAGCAATGTGGCATTTTAAAGCCATCCATCAATTCATATTACTTAGAGTATATTTATTTATTGTCTGTCCCTTACACTCTAGCCACCGTTCCTCAAAGTATCTGACATTGTTGCCAATGCAGCAGATGACAGCAGAATAGCAGACGTGATTGTAACGGTAGGAGGCTTCCATCTCCTTATGAGTTTCTTAGGATGCTGTGGAAAATCCATGGAAGGTAGTGGAATTGGGGAGCTCTGTTCTACTGTTTATGTAAAAGTGACAACAACTCATATGATGACCCAATCTGCTTTGACGGTGCTGATTTTGGAACAATTTCCATCTCTTAAGCTGCTTATTGAAAGCAAATTTAAAGTGATTACAAAAGAAGAAACAATTAACGAAGCTATACAAGATGGAAAGATAAAAGAGATTATGTCCCAGCTTGAAGAGAAGTACCAACAATTTAGTGGAATGAGTAAGATATCAAAATATGGCTACAAGAGTTCCAGCTGGTCAACCTAATGCTAGAATTCACCTTAGCAGAAAGAATTGGTGATTGGCAATTGCACATCGACACACTTTCCCAGGTGTTTCCATACTTTTATCCAACTGTTCACTTGCCATACGCAAAATCAGCTCATCTGTATACCCAGAAAATGTTAGATCTACAAAAAAATATGAAAAAGGAAGACTTAGAAAAGTTTGTTAACAAAAGCTGCTTTACAATACAGGTTTCTCACAGGCAACTCGACTGGCATGACTATTGAACAAAAGTTAATGTGAACATCGAAATCTATTAGTGGATTGACTAATGGAAAAGGGTTCAGTGAATGGATCGTGACGAAGTTTGTAGCATGTGCTCCTGGATTTCTCCATATTAGTGAGGCATTTGAGGAGTTCTCTGGGTGTATAACAAAGCTCAGTGAACAGCACACAGAACTCAGATATAGCAGAAGAGAACAAGATCTCCAGGAAGTAAACAAATTTGTGTATTGGTTTCATGCGCATCATCCTTTTCAGCAGGACAATGAGTTGATTTCTATGTATTCTGGGCTTGCAACGACAAATGGTGGTGTTAATTGTGATAATGCATATGAAGTGGGGCTTTGCAGCATGAAGGAAATTTAAGGGGGAAACTTTGCTGATGTGAAGCTGAAAATAAAGAATGAGGTAAAAACGATAGCAACTGTAGTAAGCAGTATAAGGGTGAGATTAGAGGATGTTGCAATAAATCCTGATCAGTTGTTCAACGGATTCATTTGCATCTCCAAAGGAACACAAAACTTCAAGTAATATTTATAGTACGAGCTCAGCCCCTATCCATTGGCCTTGTTTGAGAATATTAAAATCTTCAGAAAGGGAACCAAGTCAAGTATAGTCAAGGTATTTGAGAATGTAAGCGAAGAAGAACAGTACAATCTGAGAAATAAAATACAAGAAGTAATATATGGGGGGTACCTTCTGCATAATGTGGCCCAGTTCAGAAACATGGGAACATTATTCGAAGATATGTGACCCATGTCATTGAGAAATATGGGAAAGAATGCTATATTGTGTTTCATGGATACCCAAAGTATCCCACAACTAAGGGTTGAGAACATATCCTTAGAGGAAAAAGAACTTCCCCGCAGATCAGTTTCACCTTTGAAATGAATTGTTCTCTAAATCAAAATGAATTTTTAGTCAATCCGAAAAACAAGAAAAATCTTATTGGATTTCTTGTTCAGAAGCTAATTGAAGAACATATTTATGCCTCAGTGGCTGAGGAGGACACAGATGTTTAAATTATACAGAAAGCTATTAGCATCTCGAAGAGTCGTACCCAAAGCTCGGTACTTGTCGTTGGACAAGATCTGTTAATATTACTCGTTTGATTAACAGAATCAGAAAATCTTTAAATATTTTTCCCAGAAACCTTTATAACGTTGTATGATATTTACAAGATACGTGAAGAAATTGGATAAATGAATAATGTGCTCCTCTTCATACATGCTATAACAGAGTGTGACAACACTTCTGACTTGTTTGGTAAAGGCAAGATTGCAGCTTTTGAGAAGTCTGAGCAGCTCCGTACAAAAGCCTAAGTGGCGTTGACCGAAACTAGGTTAAAGAAGCAGGAAAGGATTTCATTCATGGCTGTTGTAGCTCTAATAATTAATTTAGATGAAAGCAGGTATACAATGTATCGCAAAGAAGCGGCAAGAATGTCTTTTAAATTAAAATTCAAGATGGGCTCTCTACCTCCAACCTCTGCTGCAGCTGAGCAACACTCCTTTCGAACTTATTACCCAATTTAAAAACGGCTTGGACAGAAGGATATCAACGCAACTGAATGGGGCTGTAGACTTGACAACAACAAACTCTATGCTGTTCATTCTACAAAACCAGCAGCATTTGAGGAAGTTATCAACTTGGTCTCCTGTAACTGTAAAGTGTCTTGTCAGAATAACAGCTGTGTGAAGGTGTCCTTAGACTTTATGGAAATCTGTGGAACTTGCAGAGGATCCTATATCAATGTTACTATAGTACAAGAAGTGGATGTAGATGAGACATAAAGGAGGTTCAAGAAAACCACTCTTGAGAATTATGTTATAATTGGTTCATCTTTCCTCAAACAGATGAACTTCGTAATATGAACATTATACTTTAAGTGTAGGATATAATTAGTAGATACTTCAGAGTAATACCGATGTATTAAGATTTTCATTATCTTCTCAAATTTTGTTAAAACATAATTTTGTTCTTCATGAAGTTAGTATTTATTGGTAGTAGTCCTTTCAATTATTTTATGGTGATACTGTATTTTACAAGAGCCGAAAGGTCACTCGCTCTGAAATGTCCCACTTTGCCATTTAAAGAAGGTTGTCACTAATTTTCAACATTCTTAAGAAACTAAAATGTGACTTATAATACAAGGTTTTAAAGCTCTTTTAATTGTTTTTCATCTTATTTTGGGGACTTTTTTACAAAATCTTTCTCTGTCCAAATTTAGATTATGAAATACAAACACAATACGGGAATAATTTCTTTTTTGAGGTAAATCTATATTTTACGCTTTATTATTAATTGATTCCCGCATTCTATTATAAGATTTTTAAAGCCAACCGAGGCGTTTTACGATTAATAGTTACTGAGATAACACTGATAATAGGAAACAGTGCGATTTTTTATTTTGGAATGGATTGGTGAGAAAGCAAGAGAGGTAGGGGTGGGGACTTTGGACTGGACACTTGTCTACATGAAGGTAGTTAATAGGGAGGAAATTAGCTTTACATTATTTTTTTCCTTTATAAACCTCAGGTTGACTGGGCTAATATTATAGTTTGGAACAAACAAAATCTTCTATCAGTACACTAACCCTTCACAGGGTTTTCTCAGGAAAACAAAGACATTATTTTGATTATAATATGAAACATCCTTCAGTTGTAAATTTTTAAAACAATTGTTAAAGCAATTTTTAAAACTAATTAAAAGATTAGTCATCAGTAAACTACAATCAAATAGGTTTTTTCCTATAAAAAAAATAGCATCATCCATTCTTATTTTTCACATAAAACACTTCCCACTTCATTTTTAGTAAAATTGTTAGAAATAATTTTGAAAAATTTCGAAATTTTAAAAATGCATTTTTAGTAAATCAATCTTCATTTTAAAGCTAGAGTCAAAATCACGATAAGGCATGACTGTAAAACATATAAATATCAAGTTTGAACAAAATTTATCAAACCCTTTTCATCCGTGTCCACAGGAACAGTTAGAATTTTAAGAGCCGCCTTTTTTAGTTTGAGGGCATACAAAACGCCAAACTACATCATAATCTCGGGGACAAAATCTTTCTAGGTAGAAAAACCTCCTCTATATGAGAAAGTAAAACAAAACTTAAGCTTCTTGTTCATTAGTATATTTAACTATCTCAACATTTTTCATATTTTCATAACCTAAGAATTTCTTATTTATATTTAATTTTCAATATTTATTTTCTTTAGTATTTCCTAAGATGAACTTTCTGATGTCTTCCTTTATTTATGTTTATATAATATTCCTGATGATGGTATTTATTATACCGAAACATGTCGACATTCTATAGCATGGTTCTTAAACAACCCGCTTGGGTGCAAAGGCGCAAGGGATTCAATTCATTTTAAGATAAGACTTCGAGACTATTATATATATATATATAATTTTAACCTCTTTTGTTATTCAAATAAGGTTTTTGTTAAGTTAGTTTAAAATATCAACACACTGTATTTCACTTTTAACCTATTTTACATAATGTAAAATAATCATTTTAAACTACAAGTCACTTTTATTGTAACTTCATTCTTGTTTCTTTCTCTTATCAAAAGAAAGTATTGTGATCAAGAAAAAATCTGTCTCAAGATTAGTTTTTTTTTACGTTTTATGTGAACACGAACCCATAAAAGTGGATCTTACCATTTGGTTTGTCCCCGTGTCTGTCTGTCTTTCTCTGGCCACAGATCTAAAACCTTTTTATGGATTTTGTTCAAACTTGATATTTGTATTTTATACAGCTAAACTACAAAAAGGTGTTTTCTTTTACCGTAACTCCTCAATAATTAAGGGTGGTTTACTGATGAGTAATCTTTTTGAATTCCAAATTTTTTGAAGGTGGCTTTAACGATTTTGTTTAAAATACACATCTAGCATTTGTTTGACATGACAAATAGCACTATATAATTGGTTTTTGGGCAAAAGTTCGTGTAAGGGTAGTTTACTGAATACTGATTTTTCAAAAGGCTCTAACGATTTGTTTCCAAATAGCTATCTTAGGAATGTATGACATACCAAATAACCATTTATATTTAGTTTTGGGTAAAAATTCGATAGAGGATCGTTTTCTGAGGAGTGATTTTTGAAAATTCGAATTATTTTGAAAATGGCTATAACAATTTTGATTAAAATGCATATCTGTGGAGTATTTGACATAAACATGAAAAATAAAGCTGTATACTTGTTTTGGGTGGAAAATATGGCTATGTTAACTTTTTTAATTTGAATATTTAAAAAAAAATGCTTTAGTGATTTGGTTCAAAATTGGTATCAGGAGACTATTTTACATATCAATAATAATAATAATATATCTTTATTTATTTATCTAAAGTAAATCTATTTAATGGTAGTTTAATTACAACAAATTATATAAATTTCAAATGTTTCTGGAATCGACCTTGAAGAATGAATTCAAAATGGGAATATGCGAAATGTTTTTCATGATAAATTACATAAGTTATTATTTTTACAAACAACAAATAAGTTTAGCATAATTTACAAATGGTTTATTTTTGAAAATTTGAATTTTGCTCAATTTATTTTAACAATTAGATCTAAAATGTGTAAGTATAAAGAGTGATTATTGGGACTAACAAAATTATGTGTTGGTTTGTTTTTATGAGTAAAACTTATTTAAGGGTAATTCATTAAAAACATCCATTATGTGAAAGTTTGTGTGATCATGTCGCAGCAATTTTTAAAATTAATTTCAAGTTATTTTTAATTGTGTATAATTTTTAAATTCCAATTTACTTATACACGAGTGTGATTAAATATTTCTGGTTTTAATTATTACTAAGCAACAATCTGACACTGTGATTAACTGGTTTTATTAATTAATACACAACAATCTGGCACCATGATTAGCTGGTTTTAGTGATTAATACGCAACAATCTGACACTGTGATAAGCTGGTTTTATTGATTAATACACATCAATCTGACACTATATTAAGTGATTTTATTGATTAATACGCAACAATCTGACACTGTATTCTGAAAATTGAAAAATGACACCTGGACACGGGAATCGAACCCGTGTCCAGGTGTCATTTTTCAATTTTCAGAATATGATATCTAGATGGAGTAATTCCCACTAATAAGCATAAATAATAGCTCTGGCTATTAATTCTTAATCTGACACTGTGATAAGCTGGTTTTATTGATTTAATACACAACAATCTGACACTTATTATTAGCTGGTTTTAGTGATTAATATGCATCAATCTGACACTATTATTAGCTGGTTTTAGTGATTAATATGCAACAATCTGACACTGTGATAAGCTGGTTTTATTGATTAATAAACAACAATTTGACACTATTATTTGCTGGTTTTAGTGATTAATATGCATCAATCTGAAACTATTATTAGCTGGTTTTAGTGATTAATATGCAACAATCTGACACTGTGATTAGTTGGTTTTAGTAGCTAATACTCAACAATCTGGTACTATGATTAGATGGGCTTATTAAATAATACTCAACAATCTGGTACTATGATTAGCTGGTTTTATTAACTAATACTCAACAATCTGGTACTATGATTAGCTGATTTTATTAAATAATACTCAACAATCTGGTACTATGATTAGCTGGTTTTATTAACTAATACTCAACAATCTGGTACTATGGTTAGCTGGTTTTATTAACTAAAACTCAACATTCTGGTACTATGATTAGCTCACATTCACGAGAGAATATTGGCCACACTGAATTAAATCTTGGGGGACCTCCTTCTCGGTTTTGAGGTTATGTCTACACCATCAAGTCTCATATGATCTCAATAATTCAAAGATAAACCTGTGATCTCAACATCCATTTGATCCTATGGCATCCTAGTTCGAATCCCAAGGTGTGCGAGAGGGTGGTTTTCCTTGTGAATAGGTCTGACCGTAGACCTGCACCCCATACCAACAAAAAGTTGTCACGAGACAATGAGGAGTAGCCATGTTGTCCTGGAACACGCGAGCAGGATGTCTGACGTCACACACTGTTTATTGTCTTGTCAACCTCATCTCTCGGGGCTGTCTGTCACCTGGAGACTCGCTGTTCTTGGCTCGTCAGGGATGTGAATAAATTATATTTTTGATAAACCTTTGTTAACGACGACACAAATTACACCAAGGTTGGAGTCCGCCGCTGCGTTTAACGTTCCTCGGGTCTCCGCAGGTGGGCTCTAAATCTTTTGTATCGACATCGTAGTTCCTGAAATATATTTCAACGCATTTCATAAACTACGAAGCTATTTTCAACATTTCCATACACCGCTTCATTGGCCGCGTGGTCTAACGTGGTCTACCGGTCCAAAATAAAATCCTCCTAATCCATAAAACATTAGCGTAAGTAGTACATAAGTGAATAACCCAAATGGGTAGTAAGGCGTGGTACTCAAATAAATCATATTTACTAATAGAGCTAAATAAGGTTAATAGAGGGAGGACATTATAAAGATGCAACCCGCCTCGGTGGCATAGTTGGCTAACGCGCTAGTCGTGTTGAGCTCGACCGCGGAGGACGGGGAGTTCGAGGTTCGAATCTCAGTCGGGTGAACTGGGGGTGGTTTTTCCTAAATGGTTTTCCACTCTCCCTCCACGCAAATGCGGGTTCGCTTCCTCTAAATTCAACCTTCCAAATTCCTAATCCATTAGTGTAATTAGTACTTAAGCGTATAACCCGAACGGGTAGTAAGACGCGGTGCTAAGTATTATTATTATTATTATTATTATTATAAAGATGCATTATTATTGACCGAGGATAGCAAGGGTTTGTTTTATCTTTACCATTTGTATTGGACAAGCCCTAATTGCTCCAAAAATTAGACCATACGTAAGGGTTCTAAAAAGGTTCAACACATCCCGAACCCTAATTGCACCAAGTCAAGTCGAGGTATAGTGGAAGAGGTGGTCCGAAATAAACAAACGACGAGGCTCACGACCTGAGAGTTAAAAGGAGTACCGCTGCACACTAAAATGGAGATAGAGCGGCAGCTTTGAGGGTTAACACCCTTCCCTCCCCTACTCACCTCCGAAAAAAAAATGTTGATATTGCCCGAATTACTGATGAAACTGTATCGAAAAAAGGTATAAGAAAATATCTAACTAGTAGCCATAATTATAATGTTTCAGTGCATTATTGTTTTTAAATATAATTAATTATTAAAGGTATTTAACGTGAACTTTCTGATACTACTGGTTATAACAGCACACAAGAATGTCTATGAGCGAGAGCGAAAGTATCTACCAATTTTGCCGGGAGAGGTATTGTTACATACCTTCCAGAGTTCTTACATGTCACAATCGACATGGGACTGATGGCTTTACTTCCCCTCCGAAGGAAGTTGTGCTACGGATTTTTATTACTCAAGGAAAATCCGTTGACCCCGGCTGGTTGTGACGTCTTTGCATTCAAAAGAAAACTTGTTGATAAAACTAAAATAATATAGGTATATGCTGTTTGCTCATTAGTGGCACACCCAGAAATTTACTTTGGGGGTGGGGCATACAATTAAGATTGTAGCAAGAGTGAGATTTCGAAAGGCGGGTGGGTGGTTTACGGGGCGCAGAAACTTAGAGGCCTGAGGCCAACAAAATGTATGAATATTTAATGTTTAAAGAATATAATTGGAGTTATTTTATTGTAGCTAAGGTCTTCGATTTAAATAATCTAGGTGCTGTAAATGAATTATTTTCTGTTTATAGAAGGTAGTTAGAATAAATCAACTAATGTGCCAAATATATACATTATTCTTTGGTTCATGAATAAAGACTAAATGAACTTCTATTTTTTTTTAAATTGAAAAATAGATTTATTTGATGGTTAAACCTATTTAGACGAAATTTATTTTTAATAGATTAGCTAATTTCTGTTTTCAAATGTGTTTAGGTTCTACTAGATTTTAGAGAAATTAAAGTTTATAGAACATGTTTATCTTATTAGTAGATCTTAAGGACATTGTATTCCTGTGACGTCATGGCATGTCAAGATAGGACTTCCCATGTTAATGAATTAACGTTTTATTCAGCGAGTCTTTAAAGATACATCGTTGAAACAAGACCCATACATTTTAAAGTAATTATAAAAACAGTCCTACATTATCACAAATTTATTATTTTTATTTTAAGGCATCATCTATAACTTAGGCTATTTGGTTTATTCATGAAAAAGTCATGTAGGAATCTTCCTGCCAGGTTGAGGATTAAAAAAGTCCATGGTAACATATTGTATATCTTGAATAGGAAAAGGCAATATTAAAAACCAAGCAAATATTTTCCAGGCACAAATAGGCCTATTTTAGTGAGTGTTTGAACTCGTCAGAGGAAGAGGGTAAGTGTTATCAGAAGATAAACAAGAGGCCTCGCAGATTTAACTGCTTATTTTCTTCCCTCCCTTTATATTTAGTACATTAGTGTATAAGTGTGTTAGTGTTTATAGTGCTTGGTAGCGTCAAGTTAAGATGCAACCCGCTTCGAAAAATAGCTTTGAAATCTCCAAGTAGGCAACGTCGTTAGCACAAGCTAAGAGTCATTGACATTTGGAACTAAACTTATAAACAATTAATGAATTCTCGTGCCACATACGGACCCAAATTAACTTCGACCTGACTGTGATTCGAACTGGCCAAGTTACCAGAGCTTCCACATATTGACGCACCGGACCTTGGCGGTCTTGGCCATGGCATGGGGCTGATGATGAAACAAAATATATTTCAAGCCGTTGCCTACTTGGAAATTTAGAATCTATTTCGCGAAGCGGGTTGCAAGCATCTTAACTTGATGTAGCTAAACACTTTAAACATTATAACATTCATACAATATAGAAAGATAAGGAAGAAAATGAGCAGTTCACCCAACGACGCCTCTTGTTTAGCTACTGATAGCACTTGCCCTCTTCCTCTGACGAGTATTAACACTCACTATACTATTTCCTCCTTGAAAACATTATCTTTTTTTTAAAATTATCTTTCTATTGTTTTCTATTATAGATAGACATAAGTTTCCACGGAATTTTTTAATCTACATCCTGGCAGGAAGACTCCTACAGGACGTGTTCGTGAGTAAACCAAATAGCTAAAGTTATAGGTGATTTATAAAAAAGTTTACAAAAAATTACATCATGATAGGAATTATAATTTTTGACACTGTATGATTATTTTTAGAACTATTTAAGAATGTGTGGTTTTTGTTTCAACAATATACCTTGAAAGCTCGCTGAATAAAACAAAACGTAGATTCACTAATATGAGAAATCCTAACTTGACAAAGTTTTAGTAAGAAATTCTTAAATCAAATACAAATAAATTGTGGGACACCAAGTCACTCACAAACTATAAATGAATCTTTATTTTCTTGTATGATAGTATATAAGTAAGTATTGTACTCAAGAGTGTGAGCTCAGTTTTTTCAAGCATACTTTAGAAGTAAGACACACTTACTTGTATAATATACCGAGCGTGAGGAGTTCCTGTTTTAAAAAAAACCATTTGGTATTTTGTCTGTTCAGATATTTACTATGCGGTAACTGTCAAATTTATGGACCAATTTTAACAAAATTTTCCAAGGACATTCCTTGTACATATGCCAAATAAGTACCTTTTTTAAATCTGTTTATCCGTTTCAATATGGCAGCCAATCAAATAAATCGATGAGTAGCTCATTTAATGGAATTTGAATTCAAAATTCTAAGCAATAAATCAAGAACCTAGGTCTTAGGGAATTTTTAAAAATATCAATACGAACCTGACGTCTAGAAAACACGGCTATTTTCTATTAATATAATGTACTGACAACAGTATTAACTTGTTTTTTATCTGAATTTAAATCCAAAGGAACATAACAAATTTAAATCAAACAGAAATACAAGCGATATTTCATATATAGATCCAGAAACAGAAATGTTAATACTGCAATAACGATAACAACATGGAGGGAGGGAGGTCTATTATTCACAGAACTACTAGTAAGACTGTAGTAACGATAATAACATAAAGGGAGCGAGGTCTACTGTTCACAGAACTACTAGTAGGACTGTAGTAACGATAATAACATGGAGCGAGAGGTCTACTGTTTACAAAACTGCTAGTAAGACTGTAGTAACGATAATAACACGGAGTGAGAGAGGTCTACTCTTCACAGAACTACTAGTAAGACTGTAGTAAAGATAATAACACGGAGGAAGTGAGGTCTACTTTTAACAGAACTACTAGTAAGACTGTAGTAACGATAATAACATGGAGGGAGGTCTACTGTTCACAGAACTACTAGTAAGACTGTAGTAACGATAATAACATGGAGGGAGGTCTACTGTTCACAGAACTACTAGTAAGACTGTAGTAACGATAATAACATGGAGGGAGGTCTACTGTTCACAGAACTACTAGTAAGACTGTAGTAACGATAATAACATGGAGGGAGGTCTACTGTTCACAGAACTACTAGTAAGACTGTAGTAACGATAATAACATGGAGGGAGGTCTACTGTTCACAGAACTACTAGTAAGACTGTAGTAACGATAATAACATGGAGGGAGGTCTACTGTTCACAGAACTACTAGTAAGACTGTAGTAACGATAATAACATGGAGGGAGGTCTACTGTTCACAGAACTACTAGTAAGACTGTAGTAACGATAATAACATGGAGGGAGGTCTACTGTTCACAGAACTACTAGTAAGACTGTAGTAACGATAATAACATGGAGGGAGGTCTACTGTTCACAGAACTACTAGTAAGACTGTAGTAACGATAATAACATGGAGGGAGGTCTACTGTTCACAGAACTACTAGTAAGACTGTAGTAACGATAATAACATGGAGGGAGGTCTACTGTTCACAGAACTACTAGTAAGACTGTAGTAACGATAATAACATGGAGGGAGGTCTACTGTTCACAGAACTACTAGTAAGACTGTAGTAACGATAATAACATGGAGGGAGGTCTACTGTTCACAGAACTACTAGTAAGACTGTAGTAACGATAATAACATGGAGGGAGGTCTACTGTTCACAGAACTACTAGTAAGACTGTAGTAACGATAAGAACCTGGAGAGAGCGTAGTCTACTGTTCATAGAACTACTAGTAAGACTGTATTAACGATAATAACATGGAGAGAGCGTAGTCTACTCTTCACAGAACTACTAGTAAGACTGTAGTAACGATAAGAACCTGGAGAGAGCGTAGTCTACTCTTCACAGAACTACTAGTAAGACTGTAGTAACGATAAGAACCTGGAGAGAGCGTAGTCTACTGTTCATAGAACTACTAGTAAGACTGTATTAACGATAATAACATGGAGAGAGCGTAGTCTACTCTTCACAGAACTACTAGTAAGACTGTAGTAACGATAAGAACCTGGAGAGAGCGTAGTCTACTCTTCACAGAACTACTAGTAAGACTGTAGTAACGATAAGAACCTGGAGAGAGCGTAGTCTACTGTTCATAGAACTACTAGTAAGACTGTATTAACGATAATAACATGGAGAGAGCGTAGTCTACTCTTCACAGAACTACTAGTAAGACTGTAGTAACGATAAGAACCTGGAGAGAGCGTAGTCTACTCTTCACAGAACTACTAGTAAGACTGTAGTAACGATAAGAACCTGGAGAGAGCGTAGTCTACTGTTCATAGAACTACTAGTAAGACTGTATTAACGATAATAACATGGAGAGAGCGTAGTCTACTCTTCACAGAACTACTAGTAAGACTGTAGTAACGATAAGAACCTGGAGAGAGCGTAGTCTACTCTTCACAGAACTACTAGTAAGACTGTAGTAACGATAAGAACCTGGAGAGAGCGTAGTCTACTGTTCATAGAACTACTAGTAAGACTGTATTAACGATAATAACATGGAGAGAGCGTAGTCTACTCTTCACAGAACTACTAGTAAGACTGTAGTAACGATAAGAACCTGGAGAGAGCGTAGTCTACTCTTCACAGAACTACTAGTAAGACTGTAGTAACGATAAGAACCTGGGAGACCGAGGTTAGTGTTCAAGGAACTAATAGGGTGTATATTAATTGGCAGATGACCAGCTATAATGTTGTTAATTTAAACCACAATCATTAAAAAAAAAAATATTCACACAAGTGGGCACGCGGAATAAGTGTCATGCTCATGTAGTCTATTTGGCCCGAGACGGAAGATCGGGGTTATAATCCTGGTCGGTTACATTGAAGGTGTTTTCTACCTTTATGGCCTACCTTTCCCCCTTCCCACAAATATGGTTCGATTTCCTCCAAATTCTTCCTTTCTCACACCTACCCCATTAACGTGATTAATTCTGTTGAGCCCAGACGGGTACTAAGAAGCGTAGAAAATAAACATTTATTTTTAAAAAGTAGATTTTTAGTGAACTAACTTTTACTTTGTTCTGTGTTATTTTGTTCGCATTATTTGTGTGCTTTTTTATAATTATTGTAAACACCAAATCTTAAGGAATGAAAAACTAAAAATGTAGATACCACACTAGCTAGCCTTGTGCTTGTAAATTTTTCTCAAATAAAAACATATATTTTTCAAATAATAATTATTGAATAGTTTTAAAAATTAATTATATTGCTTGCGATATGATGCTCTTACCCGTGGTATAGACTACATCGTTGAAGTGTTGTGATACCAACAACCTAATTGTTTCTGGTTTGAGTCCTGGCCGGGGTGGATACCTAATTATTATTCATTTTAATGCGAATAAAAGCGAGGTACGACAGATTCTGCCTCAAAGTGGGAGTTCGTAACCACTAATAGTCCAACTCACTTTAAAAGCGCTTTTTAAAAACAATAATAGTAATAATATCGCGCCATTTCCTAATTTGGTAATCGTCGTAAATGCTCACGCGATAATTTTCTCTAGGCGCTACTTTCAATTTCTTTAATAACATCATCGGGATTGTATGCGAGCGGGTGAGAGGGGCTGTAAAAATGGTCAGGAGCTGGTAAGTGCGCATGATACTCGGCCCGACACCCGTGATTTAGTCGGGGAATAAAAGAGATCCCCCCACCCCCCTTCTCCAACCACTGAGCGGAGAGTGTGTAATCTGTCCCTTTGATGTTTGCCGCCGCGATTGAGCCGTCATTGTCGCCTTGTGACGAATCCCTCTACCTGGGAGGGAGGCGGTGACTTCAAAGGACTCCCCTACATAATACAGTGCTAACGAACTTCGGCGGCCCGGAACGTTTTTTTATTTTATATCTCTCTTTATATATATGTATACAAAGATGAATAAAGAGATGCAAGTAAATTGTTGTCTGCTTGCTGTATTTTAACAGTACAACGTTACTCAGACCAGAAACATTCAATTTTAGGTTTTTTCTACGTGGAGGGGAGCTATAAAAAGGGAGAGGGGAGGGATTGGAGGGGACACGTGTTGCTTATGCTCAGTGGCGTAAAACTATTAGCTACTGAGAGGTAATAGGACTTGTACATGGACCGCCTACAAATAATGAACAAAGCTATAGACCAACAGAGTAAAGTGTTTGCTGGAGCGAAAAATAAATATTTTTTTACTAGGAAGATGTTTTTAATGTCCATTAAAAAGTGTAGTGAAACAATTATTTCTTATAAAACTAATATGTAGCAAAAAAAAATATATTTTTTCTTAATTTGGTACTTAAAGACTAGAAATAAAATGAATTTGCGCAAATCATGGTGCACACATTTCCCCATATTAAAAAAGTTTTACGGTTTGGGGAATATTTGGTCCATTATTTACTTCAACACTTATCCCTCCCTACCTGTTCGGGCTGTAAGCATATAGCCTAATATCAAGTAAGCTATTTTGGTAGAGATGAGGATGATATCATTTAGGGGAAATTTTCTATTAATTTATGTAAAGTATCTATTATGAATTCATGCATAGTCTATATAGTGTGAATTAACCCACAATCTATCTAGTGCGAGTTCATGCCAATTGTTTACTGTGACTGTATGCAAATTATTTAATGTGAATTCATGCTCAATCTATCTAGTGTGAAATAATCCACAGTCTTTCTATAATGTGTGGACTAATGCAAAGTATCTAGTGTGAATTAATGTACAGTACAATACATCTTGTCAAGTGTGAATTAATTTAAAGTATATCTCGTGGGAATTCATATAAGTTATCTAGTGTGAGATCATGAAAATATAACTAGTGTGAATTAATACAAAGTATAGAGTGTGAATTTAGGACAGTCTATTTAGTATAAATTAATGCAAAGTATATTGTGTGAATGCATGTACAATATGTCTAGTGTTAATTTAACACAGTCCATCTAATGTCAATTCATTTAAAGTATCTAGAGTGAATGCATGCTCAGTATATCTAGTGTGGAGTTAGAAGAGTCTATTTAGTGGGAACTAATGCAAAGCATTAATTATGAATATTCAGGTTATTGACCTCGGACATTTGCTCATTCCAACCCATCCCAACCTACTCACAATCACCGTGCACAGTCTATCTAGTGTGAATTAATTCACAGCCTTACTGGTGTTAATCAACCTTCTCGTGCCAGACCACCCCTGTGGCCTTCCACTGCCCGCTCAACTGGTAAGATCTATAACTTGCCTAACTCTCAGGCGCTCCCATGAGTAGATAAGAACTAGGCTAGGCATCACGGCTTCTCTAAATAGCAACTTGCGAGTAAGGTCATTCGATCATACAAGTTTTATTGCACAATTTTAACCAGTACATACTTATAAATAGCGATTCAATTATTTCCAATAATTACAGTTCATGAGTTGTAAGGGGTCAATCTTACTATTTTATGCTTTTTGTATACCTTTGCTAAGGTAAAGTAATGTATGGAGCTGAAATTTAGTTTAACTAGACATTCATATGAGGTGTGCAGAGTGAAATATTTATGATATTATTATCATTTATAATAGTAATATTATTAATAATAATAATGAATATCAACACACAGGTTGGAAATTATTATAATAACGACACTGTGTGAATGGAGGGGACCACATTCAAATTAATTTAAATTAGTTGAAAAATGACACCTAGACACGGAATCAAACCTGTAACCTTTGGCTAAGTCCGCCAATGCTTTACTACGCAGCTACCCAGGATTTATCCCATGCTCAAAGACTCAGCCTTAAAATATGAGTGAAGAATGGCCCCGAGTACGGCATGAAACCTGGCTATCTCAGTGGTGTGTGCTAATCCAAAGGTTCCTGGTTCGATTCCCGTGTTCCTGTGACATTTTTTCAACTAATATAAATTAATAACATTAACGTTATAAATATTAATAAAATTATAAATATTTCAGTGTGCACACCTTCTATGAATATCTAGTTACTGTGCAATCAAATGTTAACTGTCGAATGACCTTAATATCTACGTGTGTGCAGTTCGCGTGAGAAGATAAATATCTGCCGGCCGTCCTACGGTGTAACAACAACTAGAAATGGGAAGCGGAACATTTTATTACTATTTAAATTAAACTAATACAATCTAGATATCCCGACTCTTAAATAATCTCACTTCATTTCAGTTTAATTTATACAATCAACGTTAACATCAGAAATATTATCACGGGAACTACAATAAAGTATTAAAAGCAATATAGGTTATCTTCCCACATTCACGTATCAACTACAGTGTTTGGTGAATGTGTCATTAAAGTCGTCATATATGTAAGTACAGGAGGTACCCGGGGTGTTTGGGGCAGGGGGGTGAGCTAGGATATATCAAAGAAGCTATACAAGCCCTCTAAACTTTGATGTGAGATTTAAACCTACTCAAAATAAATCCCCATATCTAAGACTAGCAGCAAAATAAAAATGTATATATTATTAAATTATATTATATTTATACTCCAGGAAGGTCCATCATTGGTTTTGTCCCCTTGATAAAAGGGGTTTTTAGGGAAATGATAGATAGTGTGGCAGTTTTCCCCTTTCTTATACACACCGCATTACCACGGCCGAACTACCACTCCATGCGATCACGCCCGTGGCTGTTCGATCTTGAACCATCTCGGGCATTATTTGCTCTGTGCCTCAAGTCGATCCTGATACCGCTGCCGCCCAGTACCGCTCACGTAACCATATGCAGGGGGACATGATGTACCCCACGTCACGGCGTCCTTACAGAACTTGGCCGCCACCGACCTTGCTGAAGTCGTTAAGCCACCGTAATGTTGATGCCATTGCCCATCCCTTCTACGTGGAAGCGTATTTAAGTTTTAACCGTGGGAACTCACCCTTTGGTGTCACTGCCAGGCTGACAATTAGCTGCCGCTAAAAAAATTAATCACTCAATTAGTTAAAATATCAATATTTTTTATCGTCAATTTAAAGTTTAACACAAAGCTAGTAGAGAGAAAAACTTGTAGAGGCCGAAGATAAGAGTAGAAGTTAATTTGACCACTGTTATCTTGCATTTGATTATTTAGCCTCAAGTGTTTTATTTATATCCCCCCTAGTCAACTATCAAAACAAAAAGCCGCTCGTACAGCCATCAACAAGAATATCTTATACTTAACTGTCAAACGGTAAAGTGGTTTGTATAGCTTTCATCTAGATCATCGCTTCCCAACGTGGGGTACGCGTACAGATGTGAAACGGAGAATTTCGGTGGAAAATTTTCCCTATATTTTGTCCGGAAAATTTTCAAAAACGGACATTTTTTAATTATTAATTATTATGTCAAATAATTTCAAATGATTAAAAGGATAATAATAATAACAGTAATAATAATAATGAGCGGTAGTGATATTAGTAGTAGTATTAGTAAAAAAAACACCTGCCTCGGTGGCTGCATGGTCCAACGCGCTACTCTCGCAATAGACTAGGCTGCCGAACAACATATCAATTGATAGGGTTAATGAGTTTAAATATTTAAGAACAATTTTAATTAGCATTGCAACCAACTTTAAGTCCCAGAAATAATAGTCAGGAAGGCTACAAAAAAATAACAGTATTTTATTTGATTCAAATATAGAAGTGCAATGATCTATTATCAAAATAATCACATATGGTGTGACGTAAAAAGGTATAGGCATCGATATGTATCATAACAGACCACTAGAGTAGGTTGCCCATGTCGCAAACATTATTACTACCCATAACTATTCATGAGAGATGAACTTGACCATAATGCTTAAAATTAGAAACATTTTCATGATTTGACATAGAATTTCCCTAAAGGGGAAATTGACAAGAAAGATTTGAATTTGAAACATTAACATAACTCAACATGATATTCGACTAAAGGCGAAATAGACTGAAAAGATTAGAATTTGAAACATTATTATAATTCCACATATTTCACTAATGATGAAATAGACTAAAAAGATTAGAATTTGAAACATTTAGCAATGGCGAATCACCATGCCTTTGCTAGGGTTAGTCCCCATAAATCCGAGGGTTCAGATACAGAAACCTCCATTATCATTTATAGATATTATAAAGAGATCTAAGCAAAATATTACCATCAAAAAGGTAGATTCTGGCAACATATAAATTTATTTGGACCTACGGTATGAATATTTAGCAAAGACTCTACGTAACAACCAATGTAGATATATTAATTGGAGCTTCCCAAGGCGAATATATTAATACAAATAGCCCACTAATAATAACTACAATCTCCAGGGCATTATTCAAACATAATACCTTATATCCACCATGATGGACGTACAACATTAAGTAAATGGAACCATGATAAGTGCAAGTACCCTGTCTAACTCAGAAAGAACCATACAATTAGTGGAAGTTAATTTCCAATTTAATTACTTAAGGCGCGACGCACGCCAACAATCAAGCGTGCAAGCCTCTGCTCATATAAAGGACATAATATTTGTCATAAAGGCTAATATTCCCCAAAACCCAAATGAAATTGATCAGAGCGGCGGTTAATATTAAACCCATGGGTCAGATACCTGGAGCGGAAATAGAGATCAAGTTCTGACGAGAACAAATAACAAGGTTCCCCATAGCGTTAAATTAATATTAATATATGCTTACAGCATATCTCCAAAGATAATCTACAAAATCTTCCCATAATAGTACATTTAAATTCGCAAGTCCAAACCCCCCAATTATTCAAAAGAGAATTTTGATGACTTTAATAAACCCTTAATTTAATTCGCCGCTCTCACCTTTTCCAAGTCAACGGTGCAATGAGTGACAATACTAGCAAAAATCCTTATATGTAGCGAAAACGGACAACCATGTCCAAAAAGAGTGGGGAGGATAGGCGGGGGAAAGGAGGGGAAGGAGGGACGGAGTGGGGACTCTGCCAGTCACCCAGAGAACTGGAGAAGCTTCAAGAATGGCGCTGGTGGAGGAAGCGGCAACTAAGAACGCCGAGTCGCCTTCAGTTATTTTTTCTTGGTCGTGGGTTTCTTCTCGAGCCGGCTGTATAAACGCGGCTCCATTTAGTCTATGGAATTGTAAGTTGGAGAAAGGAGGTCATTGCTCACGATCGCCAGAGTTAGAGTCCAACAGGGCTGAGGGTGTTACCCCATTTGTTTGCACTTATTACATGTAACTCGTTACAGATTAGCGATATTAGAATGGAAATTAGGAAAATAATAGTCAGAAAATGCATGCTATTACTCGGTCAGTAAGTTGTTGACATCTCGCTCGCCTGCCTTCAAGTAATGTAAACCTCAGAATATACAAGACAATAATTTTACCGGTTGCTCTATATGGGTGGGAAACGTGTTATCCTACCTTAACGATGAAAATAAATTTAGGGTGTTCAAAAACAAGGTACTTAAGAATTTATTTGTTCCAAAAAGAGATGAGGCTACTGCGGAGTAGAGGATATTGCAAAAATATGAGTTACATACCGTATATTCACTACAAGACCTAGTTAGGATAATCAAGTCTCGTGGATTACGGCGGGAAGGACATGCAGCGCAAATGGGAGATTCTATAACCTTTTTCAGGGTATTAACTGACAAACCAAATGAGAAGAGACCATTGGGAAGACCTATACGCAGATGAAACAATAACATTAGAATGGACCTGAAAGAGATGGGGTGTAATGAGGTTGACTGGATAGAACTAGCTCAGGATAGGGATAGGTTGTACTGAGGTGGACTAGAGGAAACTAACTCAAGATAGAGATAGGGTGTAATGAGAGGAACTGGATGGAACTAGCTCAAGATAGGGATAGGTTGTAATGAGGTGGACTGGATGGAACTAGCTAAAGATAGGCATAGTGTGTAGTTAGGTGGACTGGATCGAACTAGCTCAATATAGGGATAGGATGTAATGAGGTGGACTGGATGGAACTAGCTCAAGATAGGGATAGGTGGTGTACTTTCGTAAGTGCGGCAATGAAATTTAAAGTTTCAAATTCCATAAAGTAAGTAAGTAGGCCAATCGTGCACTAAACAATTAAATATAGAGGTCACTTACACAGAGAGAAGATGGGTTGTACAGGGTGTAAATAAATACATGCTACAAATTTCTAGGGTATGTAGTGGGTCCAAAGTATGAAAACTTTTAATACAGGACTCGTGTCCGAAAACGCGTCGTTTGCGCGTTTCAGACTGGAACTCTTTAATTAAAAACAAATTATAACGTGTTGCATTTGCGTTGATCACGTGAGGTGATCACTGTAAACGCCAAACTTTTTTTTTACTAAAACTCCCTAATCTTAACGTTCAGTAGCAGTACATTATGGATGGGTAAACTTTGATCGATTAGGCTAACCTTGTATTAATGTAAGCCAAGGCTTGTTGTAGCGGGAGGGATGCTCACCGTGGACCGTTTTCCAAATCATACAACTCCATCTAAGAAAGTGTTTGCCAGAGTTGTTCAACGATTGCGGGAAACAGGAACTTTCACAATCAACAGGGTAAACTGCGGGTCTCGTAGGAACTGCTATACTGCAGGGTTTGAAGAAGTGCTTCATAAGGTTAAACATAACCCATCCATTAACTGCCGAACCACTGGACGTGACATGGGTGTTAATCATATGAGCATCTGGCAGGTTATTCACGAACAACAGCCCCACACCTACCATCCGCTGAAAGTTCAAGCAATGAGTCCAGCAGATTTTCTGCAACAAGTTAAATTTTCTCGCTGAATTGTGCAACGTTGCCTGTTGCAAGTTAAATTCCACGGCTTGTTCTCTTTAACGATGAAGCTTCCTTCACCAGGAAAGACACTCTAAACTTCTGAAACAGCCATGTCTGGGACGAAGAAAACTCTCAAGCCACTAGCTGCGCTAGGGTTCAATATCAGTTCAGCATCAACGTGTGGGATGGATCCTGGAATAATTGATGAACATTTAATTGGTCCGTACTTTCTTCTACCCCACCTTACTGGCCCGGTTTATTTTACATTCCTGCAAGAAGTATTGACAGATATGTTGGAAAACGTATCATTACAAATTCGTCGAGAGATGTGGCTGCAACAAGACGGTGCGCTATCACGCTTTTCACTCGCCGTCTTAGACTACTTCAGCCAAGTGTTTGGGAACAGATGGAATGGTCAAGGGGAACAGTAGAAAGGCTTCCAAGCTCCCTGGATTTACCTCCTCTAGACTTTTTCCTGTGGGGCCACAAGAAAAACCTGGTTTACGAAACCCCTGTCGAAGCTGAGGAAGACCTGCTAGCACGTATTCTCGCCGAAGGGCAAGAAACCCGAATGGGGCCTGACATTTTGGAAAGAGTGTACCAGAGTATGTTACGCAGGTGCAAGGCTCGCATCACGGTTGGTGGACGTCATTTTGAGCAATTATTGTAGCCATCTGCGTTGGCATTGCTAAACATTTTTGTATGTAATGTGAGCAAATAAAATATTATGAGAATTATTCCTATCACTTAACATACTAGCAGTTCTAGCCTGCAACGCACAAACGGTACGTTTCCAGTCATGAGCTCCTTACTAAAAGTTGGGATCTTTTGGACCCCCTACAGACCCTAGAAGTTTGTAATCAGTAATCATTCATACCCTGTATGTATAGTAAGTTAAATGTATGCAAAGTGTTCAAACCAAATTGTTTTTAAAACAACCCCATTGTAAACGTAGCGATTATTATTATTATTATTACGGTTCTTATTTACTACTATTAATTCTAAAATACAATATTACAAAGTATTAGTACTTATTAATACGTATATTAAATAAACATGTCCTTAGTTCGTCGCACACGTGCATTACAATGTGAAAACACGCACTCTAGTGTTGACACTCTCAGCCCCGTTGCTCGACTGTCTCTTTTGTCACACCTGTCCGGTTTAGCCCTACACTCGCCCGTTGGAATGTCCCTCACCCCTTGCTGTGAGGGGTGGCTCAAGCCTAGTGATTGTTCAGGGCTGGCTCTAGCATGCTCTCTCTCGCTACACTACCCCCTCATAAATTGGGCACGACCCAGTGCCCACAAAATTATACCCGGCTTGATACCACTATGGTACGCACGAGTCTCGTTTTGGATAGCGCCGTTCGGACTCCGTCCCCTGCTCGCACATTCGTGTTTTTTGAAGCTACTCCCTCAGTCCTGCTGGTACTAGCATTACCTGAAGGTGCTCTTGTTGGCGAGGGTGGATGTTTTGTCTCTCACGCGACCGCTGGTTTGCCGGTATATTTTCCTCCTCCCGTTTTGCAGGTTCTCCTACACCCTTAGGAGCTTCTTTGTTCTCACCTTCGGTGTCTAGATCCTGATACAACTTGAGCCTGTTGAAATGGACAACTGAACGCTTTTGAGCTTTCTTGACACGATACGTGACATCAGAAACTCGTTTTATTATCGCGTATGGCCCTTCCCATGGGCGGTGTAGTTTCGGTGTGCATCCACGTTTAACGGCACTGCTAAGTAGCCACACTTGCTGCCCTTCCTCATAAGGGTAACCTTGACATCGTCGATCAAAAAGCGTCTTCTGTACGTGGTGGCAGTTTCCCAGTTTTTCTCGGACTCTTTAGTACGGCAACTCGAAACGGCTTCGCATGGCTTGCACAAATTAGGTTTAATTCAAAAACACCTTTTCCGGGTGACCGAATGCAACATCGACTGATAGTCATACATCTCGCCCGAACATGAAATAAAACGGTGTGTAGCTTTTTGATTCATACTGAATAGACCTGTAGGCTAACATGTCTTGGGGATGAAGTTGTCCCAGTCATTGTGTCGCTCATTAACCCACTGGCTCAACATGGCTAGAAGTGTTCGGTTAAACATTTCGACTAATCGATGTGATTGGGGATGGTATGGTGAAGTCCTTGTTTTCCTGATTCCCAGAAACAGGCACATTTCTTGAAATATCTTAGCTTTAAATTGACGCCCTTGGTCACTGTGGATTTCATCAGGAGCTCCAAATCGACACAAGAATTCCTCAATTATTATCCTTGACACTGTCACAGTTTCCTGATTAGGCATGGTGTATGCTTCTGTCCACTTCATGAAATGATCCGCTACAACCAGGATGTATACTATTTATTGCTTTGCGCAGTTTCAGATATTGGGCCCAAGATGTATACGGAGATCCGTTTTAATGGGTATCCTGGTCAACGATTGATGAGTGGTGCTCTAGCAGCCATACTTGGGGATTTCCTACGTACACAATCATGGCAGGATCTGCACCACACCTTCACAACTTCCATATTCCCAGGCCAAAAGAACCACTCCCGAACTTGTTCTAATATTTTCTTAAATCCCATATGACCTCCTGTTGGTGAACTATGGAGTACCTCCATGACTTAATTTTTTAGGTCTAGTGGTAGAAGTAGCTGAAGTCGTTTGTTCCTAATATCTCCCTCCCCATGTCGATACACCAAGACGTCCTTTTGCGTCAAACTATCCCATTGTTCCCATAGTCTTAGCACCTGACGACTTTCTTGCACGATTGTGTCTCGGGGTGGCTGCTCTCCCGCTTTGCACCACTGCACTGCATGTTTAACTACAGGATCTTCTTCCTGTTTCTTCTGAAGTTCTTCTAGCAACCATCCGAAGCTGTCTATTGCAGGAAAACTCACATCCAGTATTTTATTTAATCTTCCCTTGAAATTATTCGGCGTTCCCTGTCCTTTCATTGCTTCAAATGCATCTTCCTTCCCACTGTCTCTTCCACATTGTTGTCATGGTCACCGAGATAGACTATCAGCATTCCCATGGGACTTGCCATTTTGGTGTTGCACTGTGAACTCCAGCTCAGCAAGTTATTCCAGCCAGCGTGCACCCTGTCCTTCTGGCTCTTTGAAAGATTGAAGACAGCGTAAGGAGTTATGGTCTGTTCTGACAATAAATGGCTTGCCATATAAATAGTTCTGAAAATGTCTGGTGGCAACAACTATACCCAACATTTCCTTTCTTGTCACACAATAATGTTGTTCTGCCTTTGCCAATGTGCGACTCATATAGGCTACTAGCTTCTCTTCGTTATCGCATTTAATGCTCAATACAGCACCTATACCTATATATCTTGCATCTGTATCTAGAATAAAGTTATCTTCGGGTGAAGGAAATGCCAAAACATGACTGTAAGTAAGGCGTTTCTTTATATCTTTGAAAGCTGTCTCACAGGTTTGATCCCAGGTAAACTGTTCACCTTTTTGTGTAAGCTTGCGAAGAGGAGCAGCCACGTTTGCAAAGCTTTTAATGAACCTACGGTAATATGAAGCCTTCCCTAGAAATGCTCGAAGTTCTTCTATGTCTTTTGGTGCCGGGCACTCCTCAACAGCACTCAACTTCTGTGGGTCTGTTGAAATTCCCCGTTCTGTGATTGTGTGTCCCAAGAAATTGACTTGAGGTTGCATGAGCTGACACTTTGAAGGCTTTAGTTTAAGCCCTCCTTCTCGCAAACGCGAGAATACTTCTTGAAGTCGAAGTAAATGTTCGTTGAATGTTTTCCCATAAAATATAACGTCATCTAGATAATACCAGTGTGGACTTCCACTGCAACCCTGCAAATATTAAGTTCCTTAGACGTTGGAAAGAGATCGTCGATCTGTGGAAGAGGGTGAGCACCCTTTTGTGTTACTGCGTTTAGCTTCCTGTAGTCCACGCAAAATCTTGTTGTTCCATCCTTTTTTGCACAAGGACAATGGGAGAGCTCCACGGAGATGGCGATGGTTGTATAATATCACTACCCGGCTCGCTTCTCCCCACTGGTATATTGGGAGACGTCTTGGTGGCTGGCTACCTGACATGAATAGCACTACCTGTTTCAATGTGATGATAAATACGATTAGTTCTCCCCAGGTCATTTGATCCCTTGGAGCAGATATCCCTAAACTCGTTTAACAAACTGCAAAGTCTTTGGCTTTCTTCCTGGTTTAGTTTGCATTTTTCCAAGTCAAAAAATATATTCTACTCGTTCGTCACTCGTGTTTATTTTTCCAATTGTTGCAACTTGCATCTCTTGAGGTACTTCAAAGAACTTGCCTATCGTCGTGCCTGCCCGCAATGAAACTGACGAGGGACCTGGCTTAGTAAGTCTAATTAGTAATTCCTTATTCTGTATACATACCAATACATGGGCAGCCATAACTCCGTGCTTCTCCCTAAGGTTGGCCGAAGGCTCTAATAATCCAATCACTTTGTCGTGAGTTGCGTTAACAGATCCACGAATGAACCCCTCACTATATGATGTTACTATCATTGTTTTGTTCACAGCTACGTTACATATGCTAGTTCCATTCACATTATTATTTTTTGAAACTGTTATCAACCCTACCACTGAGTCACCTAGCCTTACCTCTGAGCTAGAGAGTAAAACATCCCCCTGATTTTTTATGAGAAAATCTACTCCAATAATGCACTGTTGCGTAGTATTACACATGACTAGTAATCTGTGTAGCACTTGAGTAACACCAATCTTCACAGTCATTTCGATCTTTCCCTCCGTATTAATTGGATCTCCACTCGCGTTCATGATACAGGCTAATGTGGGTGCTACTGACATTTTAGACCGTCCTTTAACACTTTCTCACACATCTCCGCGTGTTAAGGATATGGCGGCACAAGTTTCAATTAAAATACGAACAGCACAACCTTCCACATGTCCATTCACGTATACTGTCCCGTCTGACTCTACAATTCATACCCCAAATGTGACAGGGTACCTGTTGATAACCTCGTGGTCCGCGATGACATGTGGGGATGCATAACCAATCTCGTGCCCCTCACTCACGTGTGAACTTACCTCACAGCTACCATCCCCGTGTGAATGCTTCTCAGCCAGCACGCGTTCCGTGATCCTGGGTAGATCCTCCTTGGATGGCACGCATTTACCGGTCTCTTGTGAAGCCTCACTATTCGGCGCGTGTTTTGTAGTTCCGTGTGAAGCCTTCTCGGCCGTCACGCGTTTCACGATCCCATGTGAAGCCACCTCAGCCATCACGCGTTTTCTGTTTTCAGCGACGCTATACCCGGCCAGCATGAACTCGTTCACACTGGCCGCTGGCCGTTTCCCTGAGGGCACTGTGCCTGTTGGTGGCCGTTTTCCCCACACGCCTAACATCTCATTGATGACCAGATGATGATTGTAATGGGCGTTGGTCACACCACTCCCGTGATGCAGAAAGTTTTGTTGATAATTGCTGCATCGCTGTCGTCATGGCCTGAAGTGTCTTTTGTTGTTCCTGAAGCAGCTTGCCCATATCTTGCAGAGTAAGACCCGCCACTATACCCGGAGGATTGGTGGGCGTCTTATTACCACTTGTGTGGGTTGGTAGCGTCCTCGAACGTTCCACTTCGAGGGTAGATTTTGTTTCTACAGCAACAGTCATAGACTCATCAAGCGTTTTAGCTCCAACCTGTCCCACAAATAAACGCAATTGCGTGTCATTTAAAGCCTCTATAAACTGGTCCTTGGCAAGAACATCTTTCACAGCCGCATATAAATTCGGGAAAACTTAAGCTGAAAGTCGGTGTGGATCCAGCCCAAGTGACGGGAGTGTTTCCACGGGTGCACGACGTCTTTTACGAAACATAGCTTTAAAAAGTTCGTTTCCTTGCTCCGGGGCCAGAGCTTGTTTTAATCAATTTTTAACATTAGAATATTGTTTTTGTTCTTCTTGGTCCAAAGCAAGCTATGATTGTAACACTTTACCAGCCAAACTTACCGCGAGATACGCGCACTTCGTTGCGTCATCCGACAGATTGCTCACTGTGGCTACTATCTCAAAGGGTGCGATCCACTCGGACACGTCACTTTGACCGTCGAATGTTTGGGACAATAATATAGCGCTAGCCATTATAGTTTAATTTAATATAATAACTTACCATCCCACCGCTGCAACCACTGTTACGGTTCTTATTTACTACTCTTATTTCTAAACTACAATATTACAAAGGATTAATACTTATTAATCCATTTATTAAATACACATGTCTTGAGTTCGTCGCACACGTCTATTTCATTGTGAAAACACGCACCCTATTGTTACTCTCAGTCCCGTTGCTCGACTGTCTCTCTTGTCACATTTGTCCAGTTTAGCCCTACACTCGGCACGTTGGAATGTTCCCCATCCTCTTGCTGTGAGGGGTGGCCCAAGCCTGGTAACTGTTCAGGGCAGGCTTCGAGCCTGGCCTCACTCGCTACATTATATTCTAAACAATTTTTACTAAAAAATAAAATAATGGCCCAATAACACCGATGGACCAATACTAATACTAGACCAACAACCAAAGTATATTTTCTAGGTCCAAACATATTTCACGCCTATATTAAATTTAAATCTACCAAGGCCACAACGAATTATTAAGGATAAACTTAAGGTTGTTAGGCCCTTAAATTAAAGTTTACCAATAGTTTTAAATACACCCGTAGAAATTTTTAACTAGAAATGTCACTAATCCTATTAATATGTCTACTTTCAGAAATAAATTTATTTTTAATCTTTCAATCGAAAATTTCGTATGAGAAAAGTTTGGAATAGTCTATAATTTAAAATGCCTCCAAAATGTAATTTATACACAAGCCAATTCACGTTTAAAGTGTAATAATAACTCTTAAAAATTGCAATATCTAAAGACTGAAAGAGTGAAAATACATTTTGAAGCGTTTATAATAGCAGGCCTAGCTCAGCTACCGGCTCGCGTGATGTATGGGGGTAAAAGGAAAAAATAAAACACCTACGATATTCCAGAAATGTGTGCAGTGCATTCGTATTTGAATGATTACTCGATATTTTCCGCGGTGACGATGGGGGACAAAGTGCAAAAGTTTCATATTAATAGCTGCAGTATGTCCCTATTAAGACAGGATGAAGATTTGTGCACAATGCTTATCTGTGAAGTCATTCTAAAATGGTCAAAAACGTCTTTTTCTATGCAGTTTTTATCCAAATATGATTTAATATTTTAACAATGTTTTGCATTAGGAACTTCTCTTAAATCTTTATCTTCATTAACGTTTGATCACAAATGATTCACGTGCAATAGTATTCGTGTAAATCTAAGATTTCTAAACGACTGTGTCACAGAGTTGATGGGCATGTGATGCACGCTCTTGTATGCATTTTTTTAAACACTTTTCTCTCTCTTTATGTCTTTTAATCGAACTTACTTGAGAGCGGTCGTCTGACACGGCTGCGCCTTTAGATCGACATATCATATATTTGGCTGAACAGTTTTAAACGGTACACACAACCTTTTTGTTTTTTATTCGGCTTTTGTGTTTGCAAGGTAGAGTAAAGAATCTTTCTGGACCTCTGTGTAATTGGGAGGGAGGGGGGAGTGTAATTACCAATTACGAACACACATACAGTAGTGCAGGCCTTGAAATTACATTCTAGAAGAAAGGGTTATGGAGGAGGGGATGATGATATCGTCAAGAGGTGGGGGAAGAAGGAAGCGTAGTATCTGAGTGGTTGCACAATTATTTTCAAGTGTCCGTCCATTTTATGGGCGCCGTTAAAGGCGAAGTTCTTTCGACACGCGCCGCTGACTTCAATAAACAGGGATGACCACACTTTTTTTTACATACATACAAAATTGTTATAATTTTTTTAATCCGATTTGATTACGTTGTAAATTAAGGAAGGTATTGTACAAGTTACTTCGATAGCTCACGGCCTCACCAAGGGGTTTGAAGAAGGGGGAGGGGGCAATCCCCTCCAGAAAGTATAATAAGTAATTAATAATTAATTTTTATATTCCTCTTCATTGCTCAGGCTAGAAGCTCAGTGCAGTCTTATAAAATTCAATACATCTAGAACCCTAAGTTTTGTTCAAAAATGTTCCTCGCCTTTAACCACGAGCCATCGCTTTTCCATCCCCTTGGTTTTTCTAGCAGCACGTTTACTATCCGTTCGGGTTATATGCTTATGTACTTAATAAACAAATGGTTTTAGGGATGAAGAAAGCTATATCTAGAAGTATTGTACCTGCATTTTCATGGTGGAGGAGTGGGGAAAAAATTTAGGAAAACCATCCTCATCAGTAGAACTGACCGATATTCGAAACCATATCTTTCCGTCATAGGTACTCTAGTATATTTAGAGAATGACGCCTTAGACCATTCGACCAGCGGAGCGAGCTAAGTTTTAACTAATGATCACATACTGTACAAACGGTATTTTTGACAAGTTACGGCACGGCATTTCTTGCCTTTTCCAAAATTTTGAGAATTTATTGAGACATATCCAGCTTAATTCTCCTCCCGACTGTCTCCTACTACATTTCACAACTTATGTGACCTGCATTGCTGTCACGAGGAGGTCAGGGCTTGAATCTCTGCCGAGTGTATTGGAGGTGGTTTTCTACAAGAATGTCACTCTCTCATCCCCTCTCCAAGGGAATGGGGGTGCATTTAATCAAATTCCCTTCCTCATTCCTAATTCAGTGCTGTCAGGCCCTCTGGTAGCAATCTATACATTGTTACTTGTTACCTTCCTTTTTACTTATTTCAATATCGCTAAAAAAAACTCTGTTTAGTACTTATCTTAAGGGATTTGAATTCATAATTCTAAGCAATAGGTCAAATAACCAAGGTACATTTTTTTTAATGTTGACATACATTGTGGGTCTAACCTCTTAAACCACTTGAACAACAGTTATTCTATATGAATATAATATATGGCTAATTTTTAATATTGAATTAACTTATTTTCTGTCTAACTTTATTAGAAAGTAAAATACAAACTTGAAATTTAAATATAAACTATAGAAGATATTTCAAGTTGAAATCCAAAGAAAAATCTAAGGACTCTAGTAACGATAGTAACATGGAGGAAGGTATTGTCCACAGAACTACTAGTAAGACTGTAGTAACGATAACATGTAAGGAGTGAAGTATATTGTTCACAAAACTACTAGTAAGACTGTAGTAACGATGACATGTAGGGAGTGAAGTCTATTGTTAACAGAACTACTAGTAAGACTGTAGTAACGATAATAACATGAAGGGAGAGAGGTCTACTGTTCACAGAACTACTAGTAAGACTGTAGTAACAATAATAACATAAAGGGAGCGAGGTCTACTGTCCACAGAACTACTAGTAAGACTGTAGTAACGATAACATGTAAGGAGTGAAGTATATTGTTCACAAAACTACTAGTAAGACTGTAGTAACGATAATAACATGGAGGGAGGTATATTGTTAACAGAACTACTAGTAAGACTGTAGTAGCGATAATAACATGAAGGGAGTGAGGTCTACTGTTCACAGAACTACTAGTAAGACTGTAGTAGCCCGCTTCGGTGGCCGCATGGTCTAACGTGCTATTCTCGCAATAGACTAAGCCCGACGTTAGGGAGATTGAAAGTCAAATTTCGGTCGGATGTATTGAAGGTGGTTTTTACTAAATGGTTGTCCACTCTCACTCCACTCAAATGCGAGTACACTCCTTCTAAATATAACCTTCCTAATCTCTAAAACCAGTATATAATCAGTATATAAGCGTAGTATAATACGAACGATTAGTAAGATGCAATGCTAAAATAAGTTATCAACGAACCCAACTAAACACTTCCACGCAACTAAGATAACTGGAACTCTTTCAGAACAGTCTGTTTATGACTCGATATATGTTTTAGAATGGGGAAGAATTATAGAGAAAGGGAACGTATTTTTCTAATCTTAGATGGTTAATTTGAAAGATGCATGGCAAAAAAATGCATATTTTTGAGTGATGAATCAGTTGCACTTTAAAATATAAACTTAGGATTAGGATTAAATTAAGTATTTAGCGTGTACTTTCTAAACAGATTGCCCATGGGCGTATCAACACACATGAACTAGTTTTTTTATAGAAAAAACACAACTACCTCGGTCATTAAGCCATCAGTGTGGAAGGGGAAGCCCAAATTTCACTAATGATGATATTTTCGACCGTGTTGATAATCGAACCCTGGACCTTCGAGCAAAGAAAGCAGACGCGCTACCAACTTAAAGTGTTGTTTTTTTTTAGCTATGACACAAAGCACCAAGGTTATATACTGCGTAATTTATTGAATAAGGATGAGGGAGGTGATTTTAGGGTAAATGCACCCCCATTCGCGTGGAAAGAGTGGGGAGAACGACCTTCACTGCACCCAGCTGAGATTTGAAACTCGACCTCTCCGTCACTGAAAATCTGGTCTGTTGCGAGACTGGAGTCCTAGACCATGTGAACCCAGGTGAAGGTGAAAGGGTTTGTTGAGTAGGTATCGTCTAAGATACCAAGCCTCTGATATCTTGACCGCGTCTAAGGCCCGTCAAAACCCTCCTCTGCGAGCTTCTGATGAACAATTAATAAAGTCCTCTAAATATAAAAACCTTTATCCGTGGACACGCGGACTAGACGTCAAGCTCGTTTGGCCTGTATCGCTCGTGACGTGGAGACCAGGGATCAAAACCCGGTCGATTGTACCCAGGTGGTTTTCCCTAAATAATTTCAACTCTCCCCTACGCAAATGCGGACTTATCTCTTATAAACGTTACCTTACTTATCACCACCTCATTGGTGTCATAAAATACGACAATAAGACACAACGTAGAAAAACCAGTAAAGCTAAACTCGTTAAAACTAACTGGACCAAACCACTGATACAGCTGCATCATAAACATTTACAAATATTAGGGCGGCCGCCTCGGTCGGCGAGAAAGTATCAATCGCTGTCAGGCCACACGGCTTAAAATACAATAGTCTGTGTTGTTTTCTGTAACTAATTATCTATTCTGACTAAGCTTATACTCCCTTTCACCCTTCACCTACAACCACCCTTTGTCATATCAATAAGAAAGAGTGTAAAGAAAGCTACGAGACTTCTTATATCAAGGTAAAGAGGAAAACTCTCTGCTAGTTCTCAAATATCTTTTTAAAAAAAATTTCAAAAAAAAACTTTCTGTATTAGTAAGAGGAAGACTAAATCTAGAGCTAAATATGATTAAAGAGACGTTGAAAATAGGCTAATGTCACATTTTCACACATTTATTAATATTAATAAACTCAAATTATAGTATCGTTAAGGAAAAAGTGTCATGTTGGAATATTTTGACTTCATTTTGGCATTAACCATATTTTGAAACGATGCATTGTAGAATTAAACATTGCGTTAGAGCTGAACGCCTGCTCAACTTATACCCCATTCTTAAGGGCACCGTCTACTTGAAGGGGTACATACTAACATTGCGCTAGTTACTATGGGGAGAACAGTGCTAAGGCTTCAAAACCACGAGAGAAAATATCATTAAATCATCAATTTAAAAAAACACTTTGTTTTAGGAAAGCTAAATATGTGTTTCTCACCATTTACGGTGATCTCCAAACTGTGATATTCGTGTAAAACGGCGCTGAGAATGATATATTTTTACCTAACTGTGAGAAGCTTGAGAATAGTCGAGCAGAGCCAAGTGTGTGTATATAACATTATTGGGTGAAACAGCTCAGCAGTAGGAGAACAAACCGGGAAGGGGGAAAATACCAATAACAATACAATCTGTGTTGTGATCCCCCTATTAAATTACATCATTCGATTCATAAAGGTCAACCTCGCTGGTTTTGGGGTAAAGTGCTCGCCTCAGGACCCGATGTTCGTGAGTTCAAGCCCATCCGGTGTTGACGGATTTTTCTTGAACGATAAAAGCACAACTTCATTCAGAGAGGAAGTTAAGCCGTCGGTCCCGTGTCAGTGATGGCATCAGAAAGAACCCTCCGGAAAAAGTGAGAGACTCTTTCACTCTCGCTCATAGGAATTATCATGTACTTATACAAGGTGGGGCAGAAACCATTCTACTATTAATAACTTGAGGATTAACAATTTAATTGAAAAGTAGCTATTCACTTAGGATTTTTTTAACTATACAATGCGTTATTTCAAAATATGGTTCACGCCAAAATAAAGTCTAAAGATTCCAACGGGGCTCTTTTTACTTATCAGCCCTGAAGTTTGAGTTTTATTAATAGAACAAAACGTGTGAAAATATGACATATTTGCGGAGCTATGAGACCTGGCTCGATGAAAAACAGCTCTACATTTAGTCTTCCTCTTACAAATACAATAAGTTTTTTTAAAAGCTCACAACAAATTTTTTTTAAAGATAGGTATTTGAGAACTAGCAGAGAGTTTTCCTCTTTACCTTGATATAAGAAGTCTCGTAGCTTTCTTTACACTCTTTCTTATTGATATGACAAAGGGTGGTTGTAGGTGAAGGGTGAAAGGGAGTATAAGCTTAGTCAGAATAGATAATTAGTTACAGAAAACAACACAGACTATTGTATTTTAAGCCGTGTGGCCTGACAGCGATTGATACTTTCTCGTTGAACGAAGCGGCCGCCTTTAGCACGTTGCCAACGTGTAAGGCAGCGGCAAGTGAAGGCTGAATATCCTATGTGAAGGTAGGCTATTAAAAAANAGCCGTGTGGCCAGACAGCGATTGATACTTTCTCGTTGAACGAAGCGGCCGCCTTTAGCACGTTGCCAACGTGTAAGGCAGCGGCAAGTGAAGGCTGAATATCCTATGTGAAGGTAGGCTATTAAAAAAGTTCGTGGGAGCATATATCCATCTGTAATAGGAAACAAGGATAAAATCATTTTAAATGCCAGTCAATGCTGCCCAGACGCAAATCAAATAGTATAGTGAGTGTTTATACTCGTCTGCGGGGAAGAGGAAATATTATCAGAAGATAAACAAGATACATAGCAGGGTGATATGATCACTGTCTAAGTGTGATCGTGCTTAGAGTGTTCAAGTGAGTCAAGACAAAATGCAACCCTCCTCGCAAAACAAAAATAGTTTCGAATTCTCTAAGTAGGTAACGTCGTTAAATATGTAATTGTAAAAACTGGGGGTGGCTGTGGCTAATGCTCTAGATCTGGCCACTCGACCTTATCTAACCTCTGCTCTCCTGGTATGGAGGAATTCATTTCTGAGGTGGGGACACTCTTAAGGTGAATTCCATCATCACCAGATGATAGGATGATACGTGAGAATGATGATGGATGATGGTGGAAAGCAGAGGGAACTTACAGTTTAACGTGGGTTCCGAGCCACGGTGGAGGACTGGAATTCCACACATTCATAAAGCATGAAAGCACATACTTTGCCAGAGGTGTGGGAAGGGTTTTGTAATCAGATAAATCTGTGCCGGGACTGGGGTTTGAGCCCCGGACTCCTAACACAGAAGTCTGACACCTTACCCCTAGACCACCAGGTCCCCTAATTTAAAAATAAATGTATCCAATATAGCTAGTCTCAACGCTCCAATAGGTGGCCCCATTAACCTATACAAAATAATAAAACAGTTATTCTGTCCGAGTTTGTGCATCCTTGTCCTCTTACGCTGCCCCGCTTCGTGCCTGGAGCAGCGCAAATTGCCCGCCGTCTTTTCCCTTTGATGTTTGCCGCCCCATTATTACTGGAAGGCCAAGTCCCCAAGAGCGGCTCAGCGGAGATTAGATGAAGATATCTGAAACGGAAACAACTAACACACACACACTCACAAACACACACTTGAAGCACACTTTAATATCCATCCCCCCCTCCCCCACAAACAAACTTTCACTTTGTATTGAAGACGAGGCAAAAAGCAAGCCGCGAGGTTCAAACCTCCTTGAACTCTTGTCCGTCGGGTTTTCATTAATGCGCTGATTGTTGTGAGACTGCTGACACGCGGCGCAGTGTTCAGATTCCTTAAAATTGTACACAGTCTCGCAGGGACAAACCTTTTTTCCAAAGAAAGCAGCACTATCGTTTTGGTCCGAATCGGGACGGCTCTGAGTGAAGGAGATAGTAGTATATACCTAGAGATGAAAATTTTCCGGGTAATTTTGAATTGGAAAATTTTCCGCAGTGGTGGCTCGTGGTGGAGGGGTTAAATTGTGGAGGTAGCACCTAAAGCCTATTGTACTTCAAAATATAGTGTGTTACGAGCCCATTTCAGAGCGATGTATTTGCTGGTTTGCATGACCAACTTACGTAACCTATACAGCCTCGGTAATACATCGCAGTAATAAGGGACTTGTTTTATTTTGTAAAGGAAGGTTGTAAAAGTAAGACCTGCTTCTAACCTTTTTAGTTTTTTACTTACCTTATTTTTTATCATTTGTGAAAATATGCTAAAATTGGCTATTATTGACACAGCCTAAAAAATGTAATAAGGCAACGTTTTGACGTTTTATAAAAAGAGTTGCCACTTTTAAATTCCTTAATACCAATTTACTATAAAAATATGTATAATACAAAGCTTAATTATCGAGTAATTTGCTATATACTTAGAGGCTGTAACGCTAAAATCTCGCCCCTTGTTACTAGGGCTATCTGTGGACGGAACACTGAACTATAGAGAGGTGGAGCCAAGAGTTGGTTAGGCCACTCCCATCTGTTACCTCGCTCCGGCTGACACACACAAGACATTCCAACAACAGTCATCAATAAACCAAACCAAATGGTGTATAATTCATTAATGAATTATGTACTTTTCAATAAGCCAGATATTAATTATTGTTTATAATGTAATTTACAAACCAAAGTTGAAGTGAAACTCTCGTGTTATTATTGGCCTGCTGCTAACGGAGAAATAGGGGTTCGAATCCCAGTCGTGTCTATTGAGGGTGGATTTTCCTAAATTGTTTCCCACTCTCCTTCCCCACATGAATGCGGGTAGATTACCTCTAAGATTCTTCCTTTCTCATCCGTACCCCATTAAAGTAATTATCATCTATGCGTATAACCAGAACAGGTAGTAAGATTCGGTGATAAAAAATATAAAATATTAGAGATTTAACTAACCATACTTAAAAATATTAGAGCTAGTAAACCCTTAATGCTCCTTGAGTCTAGGTACATAAAGGGAGCGATTAGTTCAAATAATTGTTCAAACTTTGCGTGTACAAACAAACCTTACCAATTTAGTAGTCTACACACAATATTTAGCCATGTTATAGATTCTATTTTTGTAAGAATCTGAGTGTGCCGTGTATCTGTTATTAGAACTAACTAGCTTGTGTACCCGTTCTTCACACGGGGAATCTTTAAGAAGCTTTATTTTTAACTATGATATAAAATTAACCAAAGGTAAAAGTATCCAAAAGTTTATATAATTTTAAATATTAATCCTTTGTTGGTTTAAATGATGTGACTAAATGTGAAAAATAGGCAGACTGACTAAAACATTATGTCAAAATAGGTATTTACTGTAATCCAAAAATCTTTGCACGAAAGTGATCATAATAGAAGTATAACGATGCTATATACATTATTACTAAACAAACTTTGTAAAAAGAGCACCAAAGTTAAAAAAAACACATCATAAAGGAAATAATGGTCTTTTATAAATACATATTGGTCCCTGTAATTACTGGGCATATTTTGGTTTTCTAATATACCAAGTAGTTTTTTTTTTTTCTAATTGGTTGTGAAATCTTATATGCCTTAAATTTTGGAATCAATTTTCAGTATTTTCTGATCATCTGGAGTAGTCTTTGTAACTACTTGCAAGTCTATCAGTTTCCTACCGCATTAAAAAGTGTTTTTTTCTATACGGTTGGAAATTTAAATCCCCCCACTCCCACTCCCAACCCAATTCTCTGAACCTTGTTTTGAAATTAAAAAATTTCAGACGCTTCTGGTTATTTGGTGTTGTCCCCCCTGTACCTGTAAGTAAATATTTCACTTTCATACCACAAGGGGAATGTTATATTATATTAGCTTTGAAATTTTTGGAGATGACGTTTATCTTCTCATTTTACAATCTTTCATTTTGAAATGTAGTTTGTTTTCATAATGTTTGAGGTGTATCTAATAACATGCTGACAAATTTAAATCTTTATCAAAAATTTAAATCACAATGAGAAGTAGTTTTTAATATAGATTTTGGAAATTTCCTCCAAATATTTCACAAACCCCGAATTAGAAAATTTAAATATTTACTAACTATTTGGGTATTTGGCACTACATTCCCCTGACAGTTCTTTATCATCGCAATTAAAAGCTTTGTTTTCTGTCTACAACCCCCTTTCTAGTTCCCAGAGTTCCATTTTAAAATTTAAAATTATCTGATTTTATGGTAAGGTAGAGTTATCTTTCTGCTGAATGTTGTTAGATACCACACTGGCAAGTAGTTGTTTCAATTAATTTTGAAAATCTGGAATCCACCCTCTCCCATTTCACTGACTCCAACTTTGAAATTTAAGTTTTTAAAACTTATTTGAATATCTAGAATAGTACTTCTAGATGTTTGCCAAATTTTATTGCTCTACCTCCCCTAAAGCTATCTGTATATTTATATCCCCCACACCCTCATTTTCCGGATAAATATTTTTAGATTTCCCGTGTATAAACTTTTCTGGCATGGGGTAAAAAAAGCAAAAAATATTAAAAAGTGTAAAAAGGTATAGCTTATCAATTTGGTTTTAAAATAAGGTTGAAGAGGTTAAGTAAAACGGGTAAAAGGTCTAAAACAGTTTAAAAGGGTAACAAGTGCAGACAGGGCAAGAAACCAAAAAAAGACAAAGTGGAAAAGAGGGTTTTATTTTCGGGTAGAAAGGTTCAAAAGTTGTAAAAATCACATAAGGGACAGAAAGAGTAAAAAGGGTAAAAAGTAGATCTAATCAAAAATATTAGAATTTTATACCCCTTTTATCCCATTTACCTTTTCCTTCCATTCACGTTTTTTGCACTAAATGTGCTTTTTGCCCTTTTAGTCATTTTTAAAATTTAAGCACTTTTGGAACTTTTTGGCATTTTTACAACTTTTGCCCTTTTTTCACTTCTACACCCTCTAACCCGTTTGTTCTTTTTGCCTTATTAAACTTTTTTGGCCCTTTTGGTACATTTCCCTTTTTCTCTTTTTGCCCTTTTGATCCTTTTTGCCCTTTTAGTACTTTTACCCTTTTATTTCTTCTCCCCCTCTTGTCCTATCTACCTTTTTAGCAATTTTTTGCAATTTTCACCCTTTTTGTCCATTGTACCCTTTTGAGCATTTGCCCTTTTTTCCTTACTATCCCTTTTTATATCTTTAACTTTTATATCCTATTTGATAATATTTTCTTTTTACCTTTTTTGCCCTTTCGGCACTATTATCGTTTATATCCCTTTTACCTCTTTTACCCTTTTTGCCCTATCTACCGTTTAAGAACTTTTTGAATTTTTGGAGTTTTCCCTTTTTTCCTTATAGCCCTTTTAATTATTTTATTCCTTTTTATACTTTAACCCTTTTTACTTACCCTTTTCATCCTTTTTGGTTGGATTAACTTTTTACCCTTTTTGCACTTATTACACCTTTTTACATAAAGATTTTCAATTTTTTAATCAATAGATCAACATCCAAATCGTTCAATATATCGAAGCATTAACTTATCCAGGTGGTCCTGAATAATTGTTGTTTATTCTTGGCCTAAATCAGTTTACAAAAAGCTAATTCACAAGTGATACTTGTGACAGGAGTCACGCTTAAGTCTTTGGTAGCCTTGATAAATTGTGAAAATCCATTTTCCACACCAATGGTCTGAAACCAGTCCTAAAAGTGCAAAAACAATAAAAACAATAAAACAATTTGTTGTTGTTTTGGTTGTATTTAGTATAGCACTCCACTTGAAGCGTACTAGGTCTGACTATGAAACTGGCCCAGTGCATTCTGGTCTAGGTAGGTGTCGTCCTGTATTTAGTATAGCACTCCACTTGAAGCGTACTAGGTCTGATTATGAAACTGGCCCAGTGCATTCTGGTATAAGTAGGGTGAGATATCCGATTATTTATAGTCACAAATGCACATCCATGGTATTTTGAGGCTGCTTCTCATCTGACCATACCTTGCACTCTTAGCTCGGCGGGTTGCTGCTGAGCAAGGGAAAGACCCGGTCCCGTGGGTCAATGTCACTCATCAAGGGATGTGTGTCGGACTCCAAGAACGGTGGTGTCACTTATTGCTTATTTCTGGAGGGGTAGTGAAGAGGTAGGAGGGTTGATGAGGTAGTGAACTTGATGTTGAATCTATTAGATTCTCAACTATTTGGTTAATTTGTGTGGCGTTATAACGTTTGCATGTTTCCATACACAAGCCGCCTTTTGGCCAACTCATTTCTCGGAAAATGAGGCGGGTGTTTGACTCACAGGCATTGTCACTGTTCTCTTTCAGTAAAATTTTGATGATAGCTAATATGAGAATTTTGTTTTGTTATTGAAAGCCTGGGTAAGATTGCACTGATGATTTTGGGGGCAAAATTGGCGCTCTAGGTGGTTAAATGATTTTAAACTTTGAAAAACATTGGTTTATTTTTCAACATTCGTTAATGTAGTGTCTACTTTATATCGAACAACTTTGGACTTGATGCTGATTCTGTTTTAAGGATGCTGTTAAAATAAAGTGGTTTTGAAGAACCTCAAATATATGGAAGCAAATAGAACCTGCATTTATTGCAATAATTTACCTGAGATCTCTTTTATTAAAGTTTAGTTAAATTCCATTGTTGTTTAAGGCTTATGATAAAATCATGTTGTTTTTAAGAACAATAAGGATATTGTGACAAATAGAACGTGCATTTAATGAAGTAATTTACCAGAAATTTCTTTGGAGTTTAGTTAAGTTCTATTGTGGTGGCTCAAAGGTGATGATAAAATAAAGTTGTTTTGAAGAACAGTGAGGAGATTGTGACAAATATAACTTGCATTTATTGTAATAACACACCCGATATCTCTTTGATTAAAATATAATAATTAGCTAAGTTATAATGTAATTTAAGGGTGATGATTGATTCTCATGCTTATTGTATGTTTAACTTTAAGAAATATAATATTTGGAAAAAATATACTGAACCTTGTTTGTTTGTCATGTGATATTGCTTTTTACATTAATGGTTTCACATCCACTGGTCTGAATTTTATTGTTTGCCTGATGTTCCCCCTGTTGATGAATCATTTAAGATGTAACGTCTTTTTTTATTATTAATGGAGGATTCCTGTTGTACTGTTAGCCAGCAACCAGTCCTGTAGGAGCTGCTAGAGTCAGCACAATGAGTCAAGTCACTAATCAGTTGAGAGTAGTTTACCAAAAAAAGCTTGAACGATTTATATTAAATAACGATCTTTCTTTTGATTGGTAACTCGGGAGTGAAGTTCTTTTTTAAAACAAAGATACCTCGTGTCACCATTATATGGAATATAATTATTTATATCATAAAATTAATATTATCTTATTGAAAGTGTAAATAGACTCAACTTCGTAGTTATTTTTTGTTTGTAAATACGCTGCACTATATTATAAATAGCGATAAATTAATTTAGCAGGATATTATAGTGATTAAAAGGTATAGTATCTGATAAACTATATATGATTGAAAAGGTTTGCAAAAAAAAAATGTGATTACAAAGGCAAATTCTGAGTTACATTTACTAAAGATATTCTTGACTATGTGACTGTAATTCAATTAATTAATGGTATTGTTTACATTGCTTGCTGTTTTTTAAACGGCTAAATCAAGAATGCCATTATTGTCAGTGTTAGATCAGTTAAACCAAAAGTATCCACTCCTCGTTTAATTTGCAGAATCGTAAGTGAACTTACCTTGCCTGGTTCACTATGGTGTAGCTTTGTGGTAAGTAGATCTAAACAGTTACTTTTTATGTAGGAGCCTATTGTACGTATGTAGACATACGTAAATAATATTTACGTTTATGTGTATATACATGTATATATGAATGTAGTATATTGATTTAATACAACTTTAGATGAGGCCATATCTTTATGTTGGTTTTGTCTGGATATAATCAAACTAAATATGTATATATTTCCCAAAATATTGTTCATTACCATTTTAATTTTGTGAACACCCTTGTTTTTACATCATCTAACGCCACTGATTTTTAAGCTAGTGTAAGATAAAAACTTTAGATACTAATCAGATGAACATTAAAAAAAATACATTCAACGGAATGCAATAAGTGTAATGCCCTTGATATATTTAGATTATATTGTATTTACCTAATACCGATTGGCGTTGATGATAAACTTAAAATGTCTATAGTAAGTATTAGAATCACTGTAGTTTTATTTATAGTCTAAATTAGATAAAGGTTCATAATGTTTGAACTGGCACCATACAAACTGGTCGACAAGCTGTAGAAGAATATTTGGAAGGCTAGTGGGTCAAGTGTCCGATAAGACTTGTTCTATCTGGTCGACGGTGGGTCATGTGGCCAGTAAGACTGGTTCTATCTGGTCAACGGTGGGTCAAGTGTCCGATAAGACTTGTTCTATATGGTCGACGGTGGGTCATGTGGCCAGTAAGACTGGTTCTATCTGGTCAACGGTGGGTCAAATGGCTGATAATACTTGTATCTGGTCGACGGTGGGTCATGTGGCCAGTAAGACTTGTTCTATCTGGTCAACGGTGGGTCAAATGGCTGATAAGACTGGTTCTATCTGGTCGACGATGGGTCAAGTGGCTGATAAGACTTGTTGTATCTGGTCGACGGTAGATCAAGTGGCCGATAAGACTTGTTCTATCTGGTCGATGGTGGATCAAGTGGCCGATAAAACTTGTTCTATCTGGTCAACGGTGGGTCAAGTAACCGATAAGACTTGTATGGTCGATGGTGGGTCAAGTAGCCGATAAGACTGATTCTATCTGGTCGACGGTGGATCAAGTGGCTGATAAGACTTGTTGTATCTGGTCGATGGTGGATCAAGTGGCCGATAAGACTTGTTCTATCTGGTCGATGGTGGATTAAATAACCGATAAGAATTGTATGGTCGACGGTGGATCAAGTAGCCGATAAGACTTGTTTTCTCTGGTCGACGGTGGATCAAGTAACCGATAAGACTTGTACTATCTGGTCGACGGTGAGTCAAGTAGCCGATAAGACTTGTACTATCTGGTCAACGGTGGATCAAATAACCGATAAGACTTGTACTATCTGGTCGACGGTGGATCAAGTGGCCGATAAGATTTGTTCTATCTGGTCGGCGGTGGATCAAGTGGCCGATAAGATTTATTCTATCTGGTTGACAGTGAGTCAAGTAACCGATAAGACTTGTACTATCTGGTCGACGGTGGATCAAGATGGCCGATAAGATTTGTTCTATCTGGTCGACGGTGAGTCAAGTGGCCGATAAGACTTGTTCTATCTGGTCGACAGTGAGTCAAATAACCGATAAGACTTGTACTATCTGGTCGACGGTGGATCAAGTGGCCGATAAGATTTGTTCTATCTGGTCGACGGTGGATCAAGTGGCCGATAAGATTTATTCTATCTGGTCGACAGTGAGTCAAGTAACCGATAAGACTTGTACTATCTGGTCGACGGTGGATCAAGTGGCCGATAAGATTTGTTCTATCTGGTCGACGGTGAGTCAAGTAAGCCGATAAGACTTGTTCTTTCTGATCGACGGTGTGTCAAGTGGCTGATACGAACTGTATTATCTAGTCGACAATATGTAAACAAATATTTGGAAGACTACGTGTTTCACGTGGCCTACACCGTGATGGAAAAAGTTCATGAGCTAATTCTTAGGAGGATAAAAGTGATAAGACAACAAACTGGTAAGCGCAGGGGCTCCCAAACTTTTTAAGACCACGCCGCCCTTCATATGTCAGATTTTCCGTGCGACGCCCCTGAATTAGAAAAAAAAATGCCCAAATTCGATTTGGTGGCATTTTTTAAAGATAAAATTTTAATTTAAATTACTAGCTTGTATTCTTTTAAATGTAAGAATACAAAATTAGAACAAAATTACAGAACTGAATAAGAAGATATTAGACTAGACATATTTTTGTTGTACATGATCTCATATGTACAGTTTGTTCACAATGGCGAAACATCTCATCTCGTCTTTTATTATTTCAGTTTCACTTTTTCACTAACATTTAAAAATGAGACTTTAAATAAGTTTTAGTTTTTCCTTATAGCCGCGACGCCCCGGACTAAGACCGACGACACCCCAGGGCGTCACGACGATCAGTTTGGGAACCCCTGGGTTAGCGTATAGCCCGAATGGATAGAAAGACGCGGTGCTAAAACAAAAACTAACTGTTTGATACCAGATGACCAACTGGTAAACAAACGTCGATATGGAGTTGAGCTAAGAATGGCCCAAGTGACCGACAAGTTAAAACATTGTAAACAAATTGTTCGACATGGAAGTTATACACATGAAAGCATACTTAAAAATCTATAAATAATAATTTTTTAAACCTACTAAACATCCATATCAATGGACGTATGGTCTAGGGCTCGAAACTTAGTCAGATATACTCAGGTCTTTTCCCCTAAGTTATTTTTACTCTCTCTTCACATTCGCGCATCTATATTTTCTATAAACTCTACCTTCCTCATACCTACATATAGAATGCATATAACTCAAACGGGTGGTGAGAAGTGAAGGAAAAAATTAATAATTCAATTGATTGAAATCATAAATAGTAGCGGATGACAACCGTTCGCAGGAATGTAACTAGATTTATATTTGAACGCTCATATGAATGTAGGCCCTATACCAATGGTCCCCAGACTTACTAAATGGAGGGCAACATTAGAATATTCAAAGTTCTAGGTGGGCTGGATTGAACACGATACATAAAATACACACATTGTATATATTATGCATAATTTTGATCTAGAGCACATATATATATATAATTATATATACAGTCAACTCTGGTTATAATGAACCTCTACGGACTCAGATATTTGGTTTTCTGTGTACGAAGTTCACTAAAACCGATGTTTTTAAAATCTGAAAGTAGTTGGTTAGTGACAAACATAATAAGAGTTCAAATACAATCACTCTTTATTGAAATCTATTAATTATCGGTGACCTGGTGGTCTAGGGGTAAGTTGTCGGACTTCTGTGCTGGGGGTCCGGGGTTCAATCCTCGGTCCCGGCACAGATTTATCTGATTTCCAAACCCTTTCTTCACCTCTGACAAGGCGTGTAATATTAATCACAACTTGTGAATGTGAGGAACGCCAGGCCTCCACCGTGGTTCGGATTCCACGTTAAGCTGTAGGTCCTCCAATTTCATCTCACAATCACCCTACCATTTCACATTAGCGTAAGTGAATATAACCCGAACGGGTAGTAAGACGCGTTGCTAATAATAATAATATTAATTATCTTTAAAAAATATTTAAATTGTATTTTGAGTTTATACACACACTATATTCTATAATCTTAGTTTGTAGACATTAAATAAATATAAATGGGAGTAGCTCCCGTGATCGCATGTATTTGCATCGAATTTATTTAAAAAAATATTTAGTATCTTAACATATATTAAGCTGCTTACACACTAGACTGCTAGAGGCATGGCGAGCGCTCAAATCTGCCTAGGCTCTCTGCGCGGGCATATCCGCCGGGCTGTCGATACATCAAATCGAGGAGTTGCAGAGTGCGAGCTAGTCTGGACGCCTTTTTTGTCACATCTGCCTCGTCCCAAGCGTTTCTTTATAGTCGTGAGTGATTTTTGCGTTGATAGTGGTGTAGGTATCCAAAATAAAATGGGTTGGAAGCAGGCCATGAACTTAAAATTAATTGGTGGGTTGGAGAAGAGACAATCTCCAGTGGCCAGGAACATTAACGTGATAGATAAACAAACGTTCATATGGTGGAATTGCAGGTCTGAAAGTAGAATGTTTTTTCCTTATGCTATCTTTTAACTCCATTCAATTAAAGAGAAAGTCTTTCTCCATAATCCTTGGGAAGTTCTCAAATTTCTCACCTTCATCGAGGGTAAAGGTCCTTTAAAATACCGTGCTATTTTCGGTTAATCTTCGCCTATGTATATATAGTTGTGATGACCACCTACGTAATTTCTTCATTTTGTCTTTAACTTTTCTACCTAATATTTTAATATGATTAAACTCTCACGAGCTGCTGCTGTGTTGACGTCTGAAATAGTTGTTGCCAAGGTTTGAATGTCATAGAAAAGTGGAGCACACTCGTGCGTCCTCGTGTGAGGTTCATGAAATGTCTGCTTGTGCGTCCTCGTGTGAGGTTTATGAAATGTCTGCTTGTGCGTCCTCGTGTGAGGTTCATGAAATGTCTGCTTGTGTGTCCTCGTGTGGGAGTTCATGAAATGTCTGCTTGTGTGTCCTCGTGTGGGGTTCGTAAAATGTCTGCTTGTGCGTCCTCGTGTGGGAGTTCATGAAATGTCTGCTTGTGTGTCCTCGTGTGGGAGTTCATGAAATGTCTGCTTGTGCGTCCTCGTGTGGGGGTTCATAAAATGTCTGCTTGTGCGTCCTCGTGTGGGAGTTCATGAAATGTCTGCTTGTGAGTCCTCGTGTGAGGTTCGTAAAATGTCTGCTTGTGCGTACTCGTGTGAGGTTCGTAAAATGTCTGCTTG